>JANIJG010010896.1:48390-122488 GCA_024611175.1 Megaceryle torquata | reverse complement strand
AAACATAGGCTCCAAAATATTTTTTTAGACTTCAAGTGGGTAGACAAAAGTGTAGGAGATTGTAGTAGCAATTCCAATAAAGCCATTACAAATTTAATATTAAAATATAATCCTTTTAAAACTATCGACTTCAGCAAGATCACTTATGATTACTCATTAAAAAACCACAAACATTTGTTAAATTTGCCTTAGGATGCTGTATTTCTGTCATACGTGATCTCTTTCAGTGGTTTAAATCATCCTACAAAAACACATTCTGGAAACAACAGCTATTTATCCATATTGATGTGCAATTCAGTACCACTCTACTGACATCACAGAAACCTGCAGGAGATCAGAATCTCTGAGAAGAATGATAGTGGAGGCCAATCTTGCTTTTCTTATTTAAAGATCAAAAGGAAAAGCAGCAAGGGACAGTGGGAACTACAGGAAACAGCAGTATTATCTACTTGAAATTGACAAGAAAGAAGTAAATTGCAAAAAGCTTCTTTTGTCTAGGAAATATCTGCTGGGGAAAGAGGGAGCGATGGTCAAGACCGTATGGGCCTCATGCTGCTGCCATCCAGCAGAGTGAAAAGAAAAGCACCAGGCTTGCTCATCCGCAAATATGAGCAATGTATGTGCAGGCACATTTGTCTCAGCATTTCCACAATTTTATACAGGCTTAATGCTGCCAGAAAAATTAACCCCCAGCTGACCAACACAAAATGAGAGATCACAGCAAGGGAACAAACTGGGCAGCAGCTGGCAATATAAGAACCAATCTTTTCCTCGGCTCTTAAAATGCAAAGGGTAACATGGCACACAAATGCAACATTTAACAGCTTCATATGCACTTGAATATGCAGCTTTTTAGACAAAATGAACCTGCAAGAAGGTCAGGTTATGTTCTGATGCTGTAAGTTATTTATTATTTTTAACCAGGACAAAAGTAGTCTTGAGGAAAAGTATGTTTACTAAATATCTGACTCCAAGAACAAAGTCTGCCCTGCAAGGGAGTGGCTGCTGCTCTAACAGTCTAAATACCGCATTTCAAAGACTAAGACTGGACTAAGTCTTGACCATACCCACACAAGTGTTTGAGAGAAATAACTTACAAAATAATAGCTGACTGATGAGATCTGCCAAAATATCCAGGCCTGTGGCGAAGTTCAAGCATAATAAAATTCCTTAGATTGTAGAAATTAAGCAGAAAATAAACCATCAGGCTAGATTCTAAATAGTAACAAAACACTGCTGCAAAATAGCATAATTTGGAGACAGAGAAGAGGTGAAAACCAGCAAGACCGACTGCTGCATTGCTCAGGCTTTAGAGCTCCTCAAAAGAGAAAGATTAAACTGCAAATTTAAATCAAGAGCAGCCTTTTATTTTGAAATTGGTTTCCAAAGCACAATAGTTCTAAAAGTAGTGACTGCAAAGAATAAAGAATGCTGAAAGTGGTTTATTTCAAGTTTAGAGTGTTCTCAAAAATCAGTAGTTTTCTCTAATACCCTATTTTGAGTGGGATTCATACATATCACCCACAACTAAGGCTGTTCCAGCACCATAAAAGAAAGTAATGTTTTAGAAAGCTTGGTTTGGCAGTTGACGATGTCATCCATAGAGGCCCCAGGTTTACATCATTACCTTAAGTAAAATATAGGCCTCCAATAAAACTGCTTTTTACAAAACCAATACTGTTATAATAGCACAGAAGGTTAGATAATGCATCCTGCAATCCAATTTGTGGTTCATGTTAAGCTATAGATACCAATAACTAATTCCACATGTGAGACAGACCTCCCAGAGGGAGATTTTAATCAAATATGTGATGGGAGAAGAGAGGTTTTCCTTATTTTAGTAAAACAAACCCCCTGTACTAACAGTATGTTGATCTGGTAAAATGTTACTGTACTATAGCAGTGGAACATTAGTAGAACATGCATCTGGTTTAGTTATTTCTGTAAGGCAGTTTGTACACATAAACCACAAAGCAATAAATATTTTATCGTTACCATTATATTAAAAATGAGCTTTAAATGTATTTGACCCATCTTTTTAACTGCTAATGTTGTCCAGTTCCATTCCCACTAGGAAAAAAAAAAAAAAAAGGAGAAAAGGGCAGCCCAGTAGGCTTTACATTAGCTTTGTACTACTAATTGGACAGAAGGCTCTGTACTGCAATGTTGATTAACGGTTCTGCTCTCAAGCTGGAGATTGCAAGTACAAAAGAATTAGGTTTCTGAATTTGCATATTTCCTATAATTACAAACCTGATCACAGCTCTCTTCCCCCCCTCTATATTTTTGGTCATTTAACTTGAGCCAGTCTAGCTGCTGACAGGTACAACCGTCTGATACCCATGATACATGACAAGTCAACCAATCTGAATACCTGCTACACAGCTTACACTTAAAATGACTCAAGGGTCAAATTGCTGACAAAAAAATCAAACAAAAGCCTAGCTTTCTTCCATGAGGAATGCTTTGCCCCAGTAAAGCACCACTTTTTTTTTTTTTTTTTTTTTTAATTGCTCTCATTTTGGACAACTCATTTACAACCGCAATAAATACACTTCCATCAAAATCTGCTGACTTAAAGACAGTGAATACATTGTTGTCAGCCAGTCAGCCAGAATAAAATAGAACTACGCAAATGAAATGGAGTCCAGACTGACAACTTTGCCAGTCAGAGTGAGAGCATCACAGGCAGAGAGGAATACAAGTCTTGGCAAAAGTAAAAAAAATAAACAGCAGCCAATTTCTACTGAATAACCAATACACAGATGACAGGGAAAAGAGCTAGATAGTTTAATAAGTAGTTACAATATAAATTTTTGAAGTGCATCACCAATAGCTTCTAAATAAGGGCTAATAATCATCTGCTCTGCTGGTGGTCCTGCTCTGCAGCTGCCTGCTGCAGAAGCCCTCACAGCCTACTCAAATCACACTGGGATGCTGTCATATACTTGACATGACAAATCAGGACTCACATGATAATAGCTGCGGGCCCAGTAAACAGCTACTGGTCTTGTGTAGTAGCCATCATTTCATATGTATTGGACACTTGGCCAAAAGATAAGAACAAAGTGGAAAAAACAGGCTTGTCACACCAATGTCACCTCCTAACACCCACTGGAATATTTTTAAACCTGCTTTTACCTGTTCACCTTTCACTGACCATCCTGAAGAAGGTCAGTGGTTTTGCTATTTTTTAAAAATAATTAATCATGCCTCAGTTTCTGCAGTTGTATATTCTGAAAAAGAGTACAAAAACAAAAAGCCATAGCAGCAAGCCAGCCCAGGTCCTTAACCACCCACCTCCCTGAACCTCTTGCTTTCATTTCCTTGTTTCTGTCCCTGCACAGCTCTCCTCTCAGCATTTTCCAGGACAGATGTTTGTAGGACACTGATGAGGACTGGATATAACTGAATGGATTCAGCTTTAAAATTACTCCTGAAAATATATCTAGGATATCAAGGCCACAGAGCGAAGCAGTGTTTAAGGTTATTTTTCACCTGCATTTCTTCTTGAATATTCCAGGTTGCTGCACAGCCTAGGAAACTGTTTTGTCAGCTCAGCTGGACAGAGTTGAGTTTACGATTAGGTAGACTGAAAGGGGTAGCTACTTTCTGCCATGCTGTTACAGAGCATTCAGTTTCATATTGCTACTGCTTGCTTGCTTAGCACAGATTTGAGCTAATCACCTCTTAAAATTATTTTCCTTTCTGCCTTCGCTCTATTCTACACTTTTCCCCTCCAATGCACTTCAAAAGACCATCACTTTTTCCTATAATGGCTTTTTGATGTCTTTTTTCCAATTTCTCCTGCAGTTGCCCTCCCCTAGTATTTATGCTAGGAAAATACAAAGCACAAGTTCCAGAACAGGTAAACAAACACAATTCTTCCTAATTACCCAGATATTCTAATAAAGAGTCCTCTGACAAGATGGGGTTTTGTTTGGAGGGAGGTTTTTTCTTTCAGTTTAAACCGTACTCCAGTTTTTTAAAAACTCAAAACAGTTGATTACACAGGAGGACTCATCTGTAGATGGCTACATTGGTCTCATGCAATTTGCAATGCAGGAATATCTTTTCAAGCAAGAAAAAGGGTAGGCAACAGCATTAAATTTATGAAATAAAATCCTTATTCCAAAAATTGATTTTGTTGCTGAAGGATATTTTAAAGTTTGTTCTAGGAAGAAAGATTTTGTCAGTTCTTACTAGCGACACATTTATTTATGACCAAAGCAGCAGAAAGAAAATGGCAACACCAAAATAATCAGAAAGAGATGCAGAGTTGAAAGGTTTGGTGTTTTTTTCACTTTTTTTTGAGGCTCTGCTTCAATTCTGAATAATGCAGAAAGTAATCTCTTGGCTAAACAGTTCGAAGTTTTATTTTGATTATAAAACTTTTTAAAAAACAAAGCAAACATTGCCATTGTACATGTAAACACACAGAACCAAACTAAAACCAAAGCTTTTAGTAAGAAAATTTAGCTCTGTTATTGCTAATTATTTCAGAATAGCAAGGTTATCCCTTTAAAATGCTAATCTTTCAGCATAATCAACTTGGAAGTATTTGAAAATAAATCTAAATGTAATTTCAAATCAACAGGACAGCAACTGATTTGCCTTCATGATTAGGACTCGGCAAACAGTAGTCAGACATACTACCAACAAAAGCCAAATTTCCCAGCTCTATGTTCATTGCCCATTCTCGAATTACCCACTGGTACCAACTAAATAGCATCCCTGAAAAAATTTCCAGTCTTCAGATGGTGCAGTCCAGAGTGTATATTTTCTAAACAGTATTTTAAGTGAAAGAGTAAAACTCAAAGGACAAAGGAAATATAAACAGAGAAAAAGTGCTTGAGAAAATACTGACTGAAAGAAGGCAATGCACTAGAATCCTTATTTGCAGTGTATTTTTGTAGGTAAATTGTAATGTTTTGTGTTGCCCTTGTGTTTTATCGTACAGTGTGAAGCTCTCCAGAACACTGAAGCATTTATTTTGTTTCTAAGGTGCTACTTTTGTTCCTCTTTCATACACCTGTCTATCTATTTTGAATTTACAGTGATTACCCTTACAATAGGCTTGTATGTCATTCTTTTACTCCCCATGGAGTGCTTGGGAACAGGAAACTGTGATGGTAAAGGTAGAGGCACTGCAAATTTGGAGTACAAAAGAGTATACAAACAAATATTCAAAAAGAAACACTTCTAACAGGCTAGGTCAAAGAAGATATTCCTGGCATCCCAAGCCCTGCAGGATGATATGTTCTTACAAAAATGTATCTAATTGAGAAATATTTTTGTAACATTTAAGTGAAAAAGAATCATAGAATTGTCAGGGTTGGAAGGGACCTTAAAGATCATCTAGAAGGCTGACTAAAGATATTTTACAACTGAAGCTGATGAGCTCCTCATCATTGTAAATGAACAGAGGGCTCCCTACTCTTGAGGTAAAACTTGGTTACCAGTGCTTAGCCTGAACAGATGTACAAGTAAAAGGTAGCCATTAATTTAGTGAATTAGGAAATGCATTTCTAGCAGATCAAACAAAATATTCATATTTTTGTTGACTGTGATCTCCCCTGATAAAATTCCCTCCAGCTAAAATCCAATCTCCATAAAAGTTTGTAATCTACAAAGCGCAGAATTATTATTTCTATCATTCTACCTATAGAAAAATATAAAGTTATTGACACTCATTTGCTGATGAAGCCAAGTCTAATGCTGGGTAGGGGGAAAAAAAAAAATAAATAAATTGCACAAGCCAGGTAACCAAGTGTACAGCTCCACACCTAGGAAGAGAGGTCATGTTTTTAAAGAGTAAGGATACAGAAGCTTGCCTTTCACCTGTGTCACTTAGGTCTCTTCTGGACCAATTTCACCCTGTCTGTGAAGCAGAAAAGGAGGAAAAAGGGAATAAAAGGCTTTTCCCCATCAGTTCATCAGAAATGTCTGCAGAAGTTTTGGTTTTGAGCAAGGGATGTTCTGTAATAAAAAACTTCCTAGCTCCATGACTGCATCATGGTCACTGCAGGCTGCAATGAGGAGAGACTGTGAGGAACAGTAATTTAGATTTGGCACAAAGTCATGCACAAAATGGTCAGAATTTCATATTTGCCATATGAGCTTTTTTACCACTGTTTAATTCTATAGGATAGACCACCACTTGAGTTATGAATCAAATTCCTTGAAGCACTTGACAAAATCTCATCTTGTATCTTCAGAATAAAGCTCACTGTTACAGATGCGCTTTCTAAAACCAAACCAAAACAAAGAAAAAAAAACAACCAAACAAAAAAAACCCCTTAATTTAATTTTTGTTTCCCCTTAGCATTAGGTGCCCAGTGTAACATACAGTATGCAGCTACTGGCACTCCACAGACCTCTAACATATTCCAATATATAATTAAAAAAAATATTTATATATACACATAAAAAAATAATTCTTTCCAGTTTTGTCAGAAAAGAACATGATAAAGTCAACACATTACAGCAGTTTAACAGAAGACTACCAGAGACTACCTGGGTTTTTTTTATTCAAATATTTTCCTTATAAACTACAGGTACATACAAGCAGAATTCATCATTTCTTTATCTAAATCTGCAATTTCTTTTTCATTCAAGTGAAAGGTCAAAAATTTTAAAACCTGGGTTTTGAGACAGATTGCAAAGCTGTATTTTGTTTTATTGCTTTTCCTGGTTAAGTCTCGTTGAAAAATGTAACCATTCACCTCCCTATGTAATATTTTCCTTTTGTTAAGTCAGTATTTTTCTGAAAGAAAGCCATTTCACTGAAAATATAATTACATATACTTAGCTTACTCATTTGTACAGCAACTGATGTAAATGAGTCTTGATTTTGGCTGGGGTTTCTGGGTACCACTAAAATATATGTGGTTTTGGGAGAATAACTTACAGGGTTTTGGTTGGCTGCTTTGCTTAATTTACTTGTTTGTTCTTGAGCAAGAAGTTAAAAAAAAAAAATCACAAAAAATATTATTTTTTTAAAAGCAAAAAAAAAAGACATGCCAAAGGAATGCACCAGGTCCTAGGCATCTGTTAAACCAGAACAATACCTTTGCCTCGGGGAGCCTGTAGATGATATCAGCACTTGCACACCAAACTAAACTGAGTTTGTAAGATACAAGAGGATAAGAGCATGAAGGAATTCTTTGCAAAAGGCAGCCAGATACCCAGTGCTTGCCAGTAAACAGAATGAGGAGCGAGTTGCTTGAAGTAAGGAAAGTAATTGAAAAAACCCACATCACCGTGTCAAGTAAAAGCAATGAATAACAACACATTGTTTAAACGAAGTGTAAAAACCCCATACTAAACTGCTTTAAATGTTCTTTCAGCATTAGACATCTGTGCTTATTTTGGGGAGTTGACTAAACTACTAAGAATTATTGTGCACTTGAAAAATCATTTAGCACCTGTTTAACAGTGACTGATGCCTTAAAAAGAGCTCCAGAAAAGAAGACTCACCTTGTATAAAGCAGGAATGATCTGAAACATTTTCAGGCGATGAAATACAAAGATATCGTACACAGCTGAAATGGCCAGAACAGTCACTCCTTGCTCCTTCCACAGCATGCTGCATCCTGCACACAGCCCTGCTCCCAAGATCCAGCCCCAAGTACTCGGTGAGGAACCTCTGGTAGAGCAGTGCTTCACGTAACACATCAGGGAAAGCAGAAAGAAAAGGCAGGCTCCAATGTCTGCCCTCCCTACAATCCCCGCTACGGCTTCTGTGTGGATCGGATGAGATGCAAACAGCAGACCTGCTATCAAGGTCCAGTACCCATCCCCAAACAGAATCCTGGAGAAGTTTGTGAAAAGGCCTGTGACTGCAGCATGTAACAGGACGTTTACAAGGTGGTAGCCCCATGGGTCCATCCCTCCAACAGCATGGTTAATACGGAAGGAGAGCGTGCAGAGAGGTCTGTAGGACTTGTGGCTCCCACTGTGAGTGAGCAGTGTCCCCCAAAAGTCATTGTAGAAGATATGGGTCCATGGCGTCTCGGGAAGAAGGTCCTGGTTTGTCTTGATAGCTCGACTACAAAAGACAAATAAAAACTTAATTTCAACAGAAGGAAAAGAGTACAAATGAAAGGCTGAGAAAATGCAATCACACTGCTACCCCAGGAAAGAATGGCATTGTCTTGGTACTGTTTTAATTCAAGTTTTGAAATTTTACAAGAGGTGTTAGAAAACTACACATCTATTGACTTCCCACTAAAGCAAAATTTCCATATAAATTGGCTTTTAAAACATTAGAAACAGATGTTATATTGCTTCCATTAAATTAAAACACCCTTCAGTGACATTTTTCCAAGTCTAACCCAGGAGTAATCAGTTAAGATTTGATGAGTTATAATTAAAATGTAAAAGAAATATGAAAAACTGACAAACATTATTGTTGAAACAACGGATCCTCCAGTAATTCAGAACTAAAACCCCAACTGGCCCTTTACACTGGAATTTTAATGAATCTCACTGACATGGATGAACAATAAATACAGAAGTCGGCAGGAGCATGCAGATCTCTGGTGCTGCACTGGGCACTCACACAACTGTCTCATATGTATTTTGACTGACATTTTCTGCTAACACCTTGCTGAAACAGACAGCAGAATATTTTGCAGATGAAAACATACCTTCTCTTTAAATTTCTTGTATTTAAAAAACAAGGAAAAATGGGGTTAGGTTGTATTAGCTTATGAATTCAAGTCTGTGTCAGCTTGATTGGAAGAAAAAAATCATGCAGCTTTCAAAATTTACATTTCCAACCACCCTGTCAAGGACTGGTGCCAGTCATTAGCAATCTCCATGCCTAATTCAGTACTGTAAAAATCTGTCCCCTAAAATGTTTGTACAAATCCAATCATTTGCATTTAAAATTTATTCTATTAGAGAAGGTGTGAGACCTGCTTAGCATAAAAAGATGACTAGAATGTAATTAGTTACTTGCCTTCATAACTAATGTTGTATTTAGGCAATTCTTTAAAGATGCATTGTTGTTACTACCAAGTTTAACTCATTTAGCATTTATTTTATAAGGGTAATTAGAATTCAGCCAGCTCAAGACTCATCTGTTAAAAATATTCAACAAGTGAGATTATTTATATCTAGTTCTTTACTCATTCTCTTTCTTCCTTTCCAATAAATATCTTCCTATTATTAACAATTATCAATTCATATGAGGAATAAAAAAAAAAAAAAAAAATGTGAAACTCAGGCTCATGTTTGAAATGCACTACTCTTAATTCATACCCTAAGACTCTCCTCACATTCTCCATTCCCCTGGAACCTTTATCCAAGTCCTTTTTTTTTTAATGGTATTAATTTCAGTAATGTTGTCTTGTTCTGTAAAGAAAGAATGCTCAAACAGTGATACACTATGCCACAGAATCTCCATGAAAATATTCTAAATACCACACAACTCAGCATTTCCATTGTCCGAAGCACATTGCTGTAATGCTTTCAGACATGCTTCCTCTCGGCATGCCCCTTTGTCTCTGAGCATATGGAGGTTATGGAAAGGTCATCTTAAATCCTTTAAAGATCTGATGATGCTTTTGAGAATACTTGAAAATTTTCATTTTGACTTCTGCTTATGCAGTGGATCAGGTTGCTTGTATTTGTTTTCCCAACCCCACACACATATTTCTCATTTTCCTGCAGTCACAAAAGAACACTGTACGAAAACAAGATCTTTGTTTTCACATTATTTATCTTGTCCTTCTGTGTAGTCCTTTCCTGAAATGTAATTCTTCTGTTTGTGATTTCAGTTTGTAGTATCACTCTCAGAACTACCATCAGAAAGCTAGGAATTCAGCAAGAATAAAAGCAGGTGTTATGATAGAAATAGTCCTTTCTCTGAAAAAAACAGAATAGACTATGGACTCTCAAATGCTAAGGATGCCTATCAGATGTCAGGATTTAGGGTTGAAGTCTTGAACTTCGTAAGTGTTTGTTCTCAGGGAAATATTAAGAAAGTAAGTGACAGTAATATTTCCAGCACAAGTGCCCTCCCCTGAGGCAGAACATTCTGCTACAAAGAGCCTAGATGGTGCAGATGTTGTTCCTAGGATATGGTAGTTTTTACTATATTTTCTGCAAATTTCAAAAATTTTCCAATACTTGCAAATTTTCAAAAATGTGAAGCCATGCAACTACTTAAAAAAACCCAACAACAACAAACAAACAAAAAACCCTGAACCTAAATGGAATGGCATGTATCAGTACACATGTAAAACAGCTCCACACTATGATACTACACTTGTTAAGAAAACAGACCAGTCTTCTTCCTCTAAGCTGATCATTTTCATGAAGCATATACTCCATACTGGACTATCACCCTCCAAAAGTAAACTACTTTTCTCCAAATAATAAAAAAATCTGTTCTACATTCTGATAGCACTGATTCAGTCAGATTTTATTTACAGCCCTAGCAAAAAATTTGATGAAATTGATGAGCAGAAATACTCTACAACCCATGGAAGGTTATAAAGCAGGTATGTTTATTACAGCATGGGGGATCTATCCTCCTAATACATGCACTAGGGTTCAACAACAACCAATTCTTATAGAAAGATTACATACATATGCATTACAGTTCCAGGAAACCTATTACATATTCAGTAGAATTCTGAGAAGTCATTATCATAATTCTCTGCCCATTATCACATGCTCACATCCTCGTGGTAGTGGGCTCTTGCCATCCTCCGGTGGTCTCTGGGAGGAAGATCGAAGTCTTCCTCTTAATTGTAATTTTCACCTTTCTAGTTTTTGGCATGCCCTGAGGTCCTTTACCAGTTCAGACTTGCTTTGATAGTTTCCCAGACTATGTTACTACTGTCTATATTGTTGTTATAACTTCAAGCATGTTATCCTGATCAGCTGTTACTATGTGCCTTATGAACAACTACATTGTTTATTCCACTCCTCAAGTCAAAACCCTGATCCTTTCCTGTTCATTTCTGTTTCAGATTTTAAAAAACCCCAAACAAAAATCCAAATAAAACAAAAAACCCACCACCACTCCACCTGTCCCACCCCCCAAAACAAACAAACAAAACCAAAAACACTGACACGAACAACAACAAAAAAATCAAAAGAAAGACTTGAAGATACAGTATCGATCCCCCTGTATTTGGGTATGAATTTCAGCAGGCAATTCTGAAATGCCCTTACTTTCTCATGCATGTAAAGGCAACAGATTCTACTATCTTCCAGTCTACCATGAAAAATACAGAAGGTGCCAGTTCCAGCATACTCAGAGGTTCCATCATGTCAAATGATGTATTCTCTGAGAGTTTTAAATAAATTTAAAAGTTCTTTCCATATAATTGTTTTTCTTGCTAAATGTTTGAAAGTAAAAGAATAAAGACGTCTAGCTAATGTTATATGTCCTACAGCAAGTCTCACATAGGTTGCTAGTTAACATTCGATGACTACTGTTTCAAATGACAACATGGAAAAAACACACGTCCAACATGAGACTTAACTACGCATGACAGTAGGATGCTGGAAAATGAGCACCTGAGATAACGGAGCCAAGCAGCTATTTTGCCCTCAAAAGCAAAAGTGACCAGGTCTTCTGTAGCACTAAGGAGAACGCTCTGAACACCATTACTGCAGGTGAGACCAAAACAGCCCATGAGCTGACTCTGGCCAACCCATAACCAGCTAGGGCTCTGCCCATCTGTATCCCCAGCCTGGCTGGCTGTCTAGCAGTACTGGCAAGAAAAACATGAAGTGCAATGTTTATCTCTGTGAAGGGGAGAGAAATACAACCTCTGTGTCTAATAAAGAATACAAATAAATAGTACTCAATTGCTCGTGTCATGTCCCTGAGGGCACTAATAAACCTTGACAGCCCTGACCCACATTTCTGAGGCTCCTCCATTCTGTCCATGGCCCAAGACCCCAAGTCAGGGTGCCTGGGCCATCAGCCCCTGCTCCAGCAACACCTCAGCACGGCTGGTCTCCAGCTCCCCACATCATGGTCTGTCCCTGTGCCCAGGGAGATACCCAATGCCCAGGGCTGGAGCTGCCCCTCTCCTGTCTGGGGCAAGGCTCTGCTTTTCTTTAATTACTAAACTAGAAAGCTATTAAGTCTGCTGCAGTATTGATGCTTAGTTGCCAATTTCAACAGCAATTTTGAAAGCAGTCCCTCTTCACGGCCTGGTAGGTAGTGCTGATGTGTTCTTTGTAAAGCCTTCTGCACTGGCAGCCACCAGGGCTCTCCACAGATAGAAAATAATATTAATTGTTGGCTCCAGGAAAAACTCTGGGACAAAGGAAACTACAAAACGCCTTATTAGCCTTGTCTTCTTCACTCACAGTTTACCTTCAGGTTATGTCCCACAGATTAGTCCAATCTTGCTAATGGGCATAACAAGAGAAACTCTCCAACTGCACTCATCACTCAAACAGAGCTGTAAACTCTGTTCTCACTAAAAGGCAGCGGGTCACCAGGGAAAGTCATTTTTCAAAGCTCCAACACAATCGGCATTTTTACTTTCAAGCAGCCTCAGATAAGGGTTGCAGATTCAGCCAGGGAACTTGCTTTCTTCAATTTTTAATGCCTGACCATTTCACGCATCCCGGGAGAGCGGGATATCTTATTCAGTGTACAACTAATAGATGGGCTTGAAAGAAGGGAAAACCGAAATCTGAGTCAGCTATCAATTCTTCAGAAATGGAACTCTGAAGAAAGACAAAAGCTGTGAAGGCAAAATCGTAATTTCTAATCCACTCGAAAGAATGCTTCTGCTAACTGACATAAACCCAGTTATTTGCCTAGATCAGTACACACACCTTGAATGCAATTCAGTAAGAATTTTTTTCCATCAAACTCAAAAATGCCAGAGATCAAACAGTTCACATATGCACGTATACCTGCACAAACAGACAAAAAAAACCCCACATATGTTTTTAAAATTAACAGCTATATATGTCCTAAACTTCTGTGCTAGTGCTAAACTGATCCAGGTGTTAACACCAGGGTAAAAAAACAGATGCAACATTCTAAAGTGATTTAATGCATTAAGCCTTATGTCCAGCTTCAATATTGCTAATGGTCCCCATATGCTGAAAATGAACATCAGTATTTGAAGAAAAGAACATATTTTAAAGAAAAAGGAGATCTCCCAAACATGCATACAGGAAGCCATTTGACCAGCCCACTCTCACACAAAATAGATAGGCAGCGATGGACTGTCAAGCCTCTACTTGGAGGTTCTTTGTTGGTTTTTTTTCCAAAGTAATTTTCAAATATTATTCATTTTTCATATACATCAATGGGAAAACACCCTAGAATATTTTTTTAGTGGATCTTAACAAGTCATCCTAAGCATGATTTCAAGAGTATATGTTACTTGTATAGACAACAAGCCTGAAAACACAGACAGAGCCTACCTTTTGGAGTACAAACAGTTTCACATCCCCAAAACACAGAGCAGTTGAGTCAATCCTCCAATCTACTTACAGGCTATCTGATAGGCAGGTGCATTATCAGAAAGCAGGCAAGTAGATCTTGTCATACTCTGGACAATTCTCATACTTGCCCACAGATCAGAAAATAATATCTAGTACATAGACACATCTTCATAAAGTAATAAGCACAAGTACGTGAAAAACACAATCATTTAAATGTTTAATTAACGACCCAAGGGAAGTAGTTTCCATTCTGGTAGATTTCTGCTGAAAATTATGATTTGTATGTTCTGTATTAAAGTTCATTCTTTCTCAACAGTTGTGAAAGTGGAATTTCTATACAAATCCATCAAGCAGTAAAGTGTTATCAGTACCACTTTTTGCAAAATATATATAAATAAATAAATTTAAAAGGTGCCTCTATATTATATATCAGCTAGGGACACCTGCAGGAGACCAAATTTTGTGCATCTTCTGCATTTCAAGTTTCAGCTTTCAGTTTCTCTTAAGAACAGATTTTATTAGGTGAGTCTCTAAGGAAAAGCTAGTAACTCAGCTGTTTTCAGAAGGGAAATACAGGGTAACACCTAATTAAGTGATATATAGGATCCTGAGCTGCTGGCTAGGCTCTCAGAATAAGACTATCAAACATATTGAAGAAAACACCTAGGATCAAATCATATTTTGAATTAATTAGAGGAAAACCTAACATCATAAAAAGGAAATAAAGTTCTAGTAAACTAATGCCTAGTTATTTTTTGCCAATAGTATGGTTCTTTTCCAACTGTATAGAAGGGCCTGAATGTGTATTTTTAATATAATATTAGTATCCTGTGTAACTGCTATTATTGTGAAAGCTATTACCTGAATATATAGTTAGTACAGGGTCTCAGGAGAATATATTAACAAATGATAATACTATTTATAGATTTTGGACTATTACTGTCCAACAGCAGTAATTTCATAGTCAACTTCAGTTTAGTACCAAAACAAACAGGAACTGCAAATAACAGGATTGTAAATAACATTTTACTTTTTAAACCTATTTGGGTGAAATTTTCCCCGAATTGGATACAAGCAGAGTGGAAAGATGGGTGAGTGAGACAACTATAACTATACCCTCACATGATTGCAACTGCTTATAAAAATGAAGACACAGAAAAATAAACAAACAAACCTCCAGAAAACAAACAACAAAATAAAGAGAAAGGTTATGGTCTTGTACCACAGGATGAAGTCATACAGACTTTCTAAGATTTTCTAAGCTGCACAATGCCTTTTAAAGGAATTGATCTTCTAAAATAAACAACATACATTTGCAGAATGCAATGGGGGGGGGGAAGGGCATCTGAAAACAAGGTAATTTGTTCCTTGTTTATTTCCACAAATGACTTTCCCATCTGTGGCTTGACTTTGTATACCAGTAGGCTATAATCCATCAGCTACAGGCTTCTAGATGTTACACCTTTGTAACTGAAGATGCACTGTCTTATATGAAAGAAGGAAGCAGTGGCAGCAGTTACATATAGCATTGAATGCTGTTGGGCACTGCCTTAATTACACTGAAGCATGCTGCATGTATTGATTTTCTTATTGACTAAAAGAGATTTGAAAACTTTAAGTAACTAAAGGTTCAGAACATTTTGGTTACAAGAAGGCTGAGATGGTCTGAAAAATCTTTTCCACCCTCAACATAAATATTTCAGAAGCTAACTATAAAGGCTTTGAACTGTATCTTTCTCCCCAGTATAAGCCTTTTTCATTTCTATGCATGTCCTCATATGCTGAAAGAATCTCACCTTAATATTAACCCTAAGTGCACCTCACTCCTTCTCAGTTTAAGCTTTAGCCTGATACAACAAACACTAGAAGATGGAGTATGTGAAAACTGAAACCCTGATTAATACCAACTGCCTAGCATAATACTATTTGATTATTCATGCACAGGTAAAAATTGCACACTGGATGGAATTGAAAGAAATAATAAATGTTTTCTGATGCTTAACAATGGGTTACAATCAGTTTCCTCAGGATGGAACAGATGAAAACAGAGGGAGAAGAAGGTCTCCTGTCTTTGTGTCTGCTCCCTGAGTTTGTTCACCACAGCATGTAGAGTAGGTCTGTGGAAAAATATTTTTGGAAAAATTCCTAAACCAAAAAATGCTTTCTGCTGTTCTCACAGCTGTTTCATAAGCTAGATTCACTCCCGACTATGCTGTACAACACAAAATTGCTAATTCTTTTCCTCTAAGACTTTGTATTTATCTGATAACATATTTTATTTCAAATACACATTCAAAGTTATCCTTTAAAACATTCTTCATTGCCAAACTACTGCCCAGCAATAACTCACTATTTGTTTATTTTATAAATATATATATATATCTGTAATACCAGCTTCTGAAGCACAGTCAGAATTCATAGTTGCAACCTCTGCTGCCCTTTTCAAACATACTTTAGATGATAAAAGTGGGCCCAGCAGGCCTTATTAGATTTACTGTTCCACAGTAGAATATGGCACTATACTATTTCTCTTCCCCACTTTCCTTTGAAAAAATAAAACATAAATAATTTTTGCAATTTCACCATACAGCAACTCACAACAGTACAAGAACAGATATTTTAAGGCTTAAGAGCACAGCAGTTAAGAATAGACTTTTCTTAGCCAGATTAATAGTATGGATATTAAACTACCTTTTTGACAAACCACCTTCTGAATATACACAAAGCCTTTCAAAACACACACATTTTAAGCCATTGTATGAAAATCAGGGCACGCATAGTGCACCACTGTAAGAGTTTATCAGTCATATATCAGTCCCATGACTATCCATTTCTCTGTTCTTTTCAGTATGTTACAAACTATACTGACAAAAAAAACAAGTCTGTAATTTTATTTAAAAAAAAATATTGTGTTTCCCATTCATTCTATTTTTTTCATACAGCATTTCCCGAAAGTTCAAGGAGATTGTACATAATTATGCTGAAACCCACGCACCTAGTGCACTCTAAATTTAAAGCCTGAAAGAATTATTAGGCAGCACTCTGACTTTTATTTTTAGTGAAGCATTGAAGAGAATACCCAGGAACACATACACACAAATAAAGAAGTAATGAGTAGAGGAGAAACTACTTAACCACAATGTAACCTCCAGACACACTCCTTTATTTTTATTTTAGAGGGAGGGGAGGAGGATAAAGAAAAGCAATGTTATTTTGTGTTCCTTTCTTCAAGCCTTTTATTTAAGCACCAGAAGTCCCTTCATTAACCAAGGCCTTGTCTAAGCTTAATGTTTTACTGGTTTAACTGAAAGATTCAAAATCTATTGAGCAAAATTAATTTGGTGTATGCATATCCACAGACATCAACTTAACCTTTATACTTGTTTCAGAATTCATATTGAAGATATGTCCATATTGAGGGAGAAGGGAAAAAAAAACCCAAACCAAACAACAAAAACCCAACAAGAAACAAAAAATAATCCCAGACCCAGCTATCACTGGTCATCTTCAAGTTCTTCACTATTTGAATCAAGTGATTCAAAGAAGAGTCAGATCCACCCTGGCTTTCATTCTCCACAGGACTACCAAGCACAGACCCTACCACACTACAAATTATCAACTGGGGCATTTGTGCTCACCCAAAATTCTCCTGTCTTCAAAAAGTCTCTTCTTCCCTTCATTGAGGCCCACCATAAGATGTATAAAGGCATAAAACTCATGTTCTGACACCAGTTGTACACCCCTCACTGCTTTTCCTGACCAAAGCATACCATGCTAGCAGATGTGTGGGTGGGTTTTGGTTTTTTTTTTTTTCTGTTTTTTTTAATAATATTGTACAGAATAAGCATTTTCCATTTAGGTTACAGATATTTTGGTATCATACAAAAATTTATACTGAGGCCTTAAATGACTAATTTGCATGGCAAGAAACTAGAGCTCTTGGATATCTTCTTTTTCTTGCAGAGTTGCCTTATCTTTAGTATAACTGCCCTCAAAAGTTGCCCAATTACCTACATGAAAGATTGCCCACAAATATATTAACTAAACACACTATAAAAGGTATAATTCTTAGACGGAAACTTGCAAATAAAGGGTAAGTGAAAACACAATGCATAAAATTTTTCTTTCCTGAAATCAGTCTGGTCTAAGGAACCAAACAGATGCCACTGGTCTTTAAAATCATTACAATCTTCCTAGTCTAGTTTACCAAGTTGTCTGATATGCTGTCACAGGTGACTGAGCTCACAGCCCTACTTACAGCCAGATACTAAACTATATTAGGAAGCCAAGAGAATTTATTCTTCCCTATCTCCAAACTCCAGTTACACAAGCAAGAAACAAAGCTGATGTACTGCCATTTCAGTGAAATAGTCTGAAGAGACACAAAAAGAAAACAATCTTAACTCGATGGAAAAAGCAGCAAGAAATGTTAATGTATAGTTGAGATAAAACCCAAGGCTTACATTTCTCTGTGATGATAATTTACTTACCAGTGAATCAACCAAAATATTTAAAGTACCTTCTCAGAGGATTCCAAATTAAATAATAGTGCAGTGCTTTTTCTTCTCAGATTCCTATTAAGCAAAATTCCTAAGAAACACACAGAGGGGTCTAAAATCTGCCTAGAGAGCATCTGGAATGGACAGAGTTAGACTTTACCCTCTGGCATTGCCAAAGACGTCAGACAAATTCCTGGAAATATTTTCATAAATTTTCATGTTTTTTTAGCACAACAAAAAATTGGAACTTCCAACACGCTTACGTCAAAAGCAATTTTTATAAAATCTAAATTCTACCAAAAAGTAAAACAATCCAGATAATTAAACCCAATATTTGGTCCCACAAAGACGTGTAACAACTTCTAGTGAATAGAGTGACTGTTCAGCATAGTCCTCGATGAATGAACTATATTCTTACCAACTCTCCAATAAGTGCACTGTAGGATTCCCTTCATAAATGTACTTCAACAAGGCAGACTGGCACACACCTATTTGGAAGGTGTTGATCCTACTGAAAAAGGCTGAAATTAGTTTTACTGCTTTATTTTATCTTTGTTCCTCAATAATTTATCTAGATGCAGGGACCCACTAGAGTAAACAAAATTTTGTGGCATGCCATAGCAATTGTGAAACACTAGAAATTGAATCAATAGCAGTGTTTAAATAAAAATTTATTTCTCTTAATTATTTGTTTAAAAGCAGACAGGTATTAGGCAACAGTTTGGGAGTGACATCAAAAAGTACTAATCACAGTTATTTTGTAAAAGAAAATATGGGGTTTATAGCTGCCGTTATATGCAAGTCTGCACCAAGCATACTCTTGAGGATCTTACTGGATGCTGTCAAAAATTGAGCTAAAAAGCGAGGAAATGACAAATTAGTTGAATTATGTTATCTGAACACAAGAGGATCAAATTCTGATTTCTGCTACATTAGCATTAATTCACAATAGTATTGGAATAACCTCCAATTTATGTCACTGAAACCACTAGGGGTTTATAATTGACTGCAATTGACATAAGCTTTTATAGCCTTTTAGTAGACTTTTTAGACTTCCAAGCATAAAATCAAAACAACCAGGAACCATTCCTTTCTATTTTTTACAGCAGCTCCTGGGAGGCAGGCAGTAAGCAAAAAGGATTTTAGTCAGTAATTCAGGTAAACTGTAGCCATTAGCAGAATCACATACCTGATCCACCTTCCTGACAATACCATTACAGCTAAGTCAAGTCAAGCTGTAGCACAAAAAGCAGCCAGCATTGGACTAAAACATTGCTATCTTCAAGTTGCTCCAATTATATGCTAACCAACTGCTTGCACTTTTCTCCACTGGTGATCTGCATGTCTTTTTTTTTTTTTAAAGCAGCTTTAATGTTCATTTTTATAAGGATACTTCTGAAGAAAGTCTGAAGACCTGCTGGAAGTTCAAGCCTCTATTTAACTGCTGGGGTTAACTCTTCTACTGTAACATTTAAGTGCAACCATCTTTGACAGTAGCATAACAGAGGACTGCATTTTTCTTGGTAGCTGAGAAACCCAAGTGCCACAAAAGGTTATGGTATTTCAGAACTCTGGCCTTTAGATGACAGCTGTAAATTCTGCCTAAAGAGACCTATAGAGGAAAGCTGATTGAACACAAATCTTTTGAAAGCTTAAAAAAAAAAAAAACCAAAAAAAAACCAACAAAAAACAGTTTGCTTCTTTCAGGAGCCTACATCAAACACAGAAATGCTTTGCGGGGAAACAATTCATATGTATTATTTTAAGACAGAAATTGTAAGTTGCCTCTCAAAATTCCAGCATTGCTAATGGGCAGTGATAATTTTGGTTTCTCTATTCAGAGAATGGAGAACTGTTTGAAATCACAATAAGAAGAAACCTCAAATGTGGGGTAAAAAAAGCATGGGCAGATTAAGAGAAACACATACAACTCAGTGCAGTGAAGGTGACCCAAATGAACCAGAGAACAGACTGCCTGGAGAGGTCAGTCAGGACTTTCAGACTTCAAAAAAAGAAAACCAATGGGTACTGTGCAGTTGCATTTGTTGACAAGGCAAATGTATTCTCTTCCAGTATCTCAGCTTCACACACAAAGATGGAAGAAATACAGAATTTCACCTTGGAGAAAAGAAGCTTCAACTTCACGTAGCCAAGCTTTAACCAAGTCTGCTTTCTATATGTTTTTATATATATCTATATGTAAAATATATATGTGTTTATATATATCTATATGTATAATTTAAGAAAGAGTACTGTAAAGCCCTGTATTTTCCGAAGAGCAACAGTCCATTTGAAACTTTACATAAACTACAGTGCATACCGATAACCTACAAATCTGGGGAAGGTTACTGCTTCAGAGTTCAAGGCTCTCTCTTTTGCTTTTTCCCATGACATTAAAAGTCACTGAAAGTTTAATGAAGAAAATTATAATTTGCAAGCCCACATAAAACAGCAGGATGTATTTATTTCTGCATAATAAAACCAACCTAGAGTAACATAAAGAATAAGCAGTTTCTGCTCTATGCCACTTGCTTCTTTTTCTATGGTTCTACATTGATAGTGCTACAAAGTAAATGGGAACTCAAAATTTATATCTCACCACAGAAAATCAGTTATTTGGAATAATACAGTGACATGCATGCATTACATATTTCCCAGCTTCCTAACAGGTTGTGGTACACAGAAAGACACCAAGAAATGAATTATGACATAACTGATAAATAATACAGCTATTCAACCCATAGATCCCATCCACCAAGACAATGTGGCACCAAAGCATATGAAGATTTCAGTGGTAGACTGCCATGTTCTTTTAATGAAGTCCGAAGAAATACTGAGATAGTAAAATATGCTATCTAACTATTTCAGAAAGATTTACCCAGATCATGTATCTAATCAGCCATAAGTACCTCATTCAAATCAACTTCATCATCCCCTCTAGCTCCTACTCAATTCTATGCTTGTAGGATAAAAGCCTGTAGAAATCAATGTGGAACTGAGGCAGCTTCTGGCTCACGAGAGACTTTGGGAGCCCACAGGAAACCCAAAACCTCATCATCACATTTGCAAATGCCATTTGAAGTCCCACCCCTGGCAACTAGACTGAGTCTAACTGGGAAATACAGTGATACTGAGTACAAGGATCATTTCACATGAAGACATTCAATTGGAATACCAAACTTAGAGCAGATACTTAACTATCAACTACTAAGAAAGATAAAATTATTTCTAGAGACACAAGCTGCTATTTTAATATTACAGGCCAACAAAACAGAAGAAAGTTTAAAATAAAAGGTCACTTTTGTGGGCTGATATTCTGCAATTTTATGTATAAATCAAGCCAGGTGACTTATTTCCAATAGCTATGAAAGTACTAAAATTGGTTTCAATGACCTCAGAGATATATATGCTTATTTGTGGTTGTGGCCCCAGGCAACCCTGAAACCAGCCATTCCATTAGTCAGAAGCATGGCACCCAGCCAAGCTCCTATAAGAGTTAAAGGTCTTGCACATACTTTCTTTATGTGTTTATTTGAATAAAAGGGTGACTTTGGGTTTTGGGCCACCCATCACTTATAGACCTCCCATAATATTTAAAGGAATTGTTCAGCCTAATCTTAGCATACACCAGTCAGCACTGGGATACTAGCTCTTTAAACAAGAGGTACAAGCATCAAAAATTGGGAGCAATGGGGAAAACCAGTTTATCTGGAGTGTATTATTTTAGTGGGTATTCTCCTATACAGATGAGTCTTGCAAGACTTTGGGTGCAGTTTAACTACAATAACAAGATAAAGAAACTAAACGCTGTTACAAAGCCAAAAGAAATACATACTAAAACACAAACTGTCCAATACAATAAGAAATAATTCTAACAATTATCAGAAAACAAAGAAAGTACTTTAGGTCACCCTACTGTAAAATATTTTACTAAATAAATAAAACAACCTCTTTTTAATTCTTTTCTCCATGGTCACAAAAATAAGCTTTAACAGCTAACTCATAGAATCAGGAATATCACAGTGATCTGGGGACACTGGAAACCAGTTCTGATTTGAACATTGAAAAACAACTGGCATTTGCCAGTAATCTTAAAACACCCTGCTACTAAATAAACAATCAGCTTCTCAATCTGGGCTCCAGAGCCGCAACAAAAATAATCATGTATCATACTTTCATTCAGAAGCTTCAAACTCTTCTTCTTTTTTTTTTTAATTTAGGGATGTTACCATAACACAAGAAAAATTCCTTGTATCCTATTTCTGCTTGTACAGCTGATCTCTCTTGAATAAGAAGATTCACAAAGAAAAAATGCTATGCCTGACAATGAGTAGAAAGGGAGTCAAACTTCCTAGCTATACGTAACACAAAATCTACACTTACTGCTCTGTTTTCTTGCCAGTGGTACTGCTTTTTACCATAAAAGGTCTCTCCCAAAGACAGCAAGTGTTAAAATTGGTACCAATAAAGAGAACAAAGTGTTTAGAACTCACTAACAGTAGTCACCCTGATCCATCCTGGAATTCATGGCCCCATCTCTATATTTTAGACTCTAAACATCAAACAAAGGAAAGCAAAAAATAAAATGTTCTATAATAAGGACCAAATTTGGATAATTTTTTTCTTTAACCAGGTACCACAAGAATGGTTGGCAGGTACCAATTCCAGCGGTACCATTTCCAGACTGACCAACTACCACTTTGAACAGTCATAAATTATAGAAACATGTATACACATACACTGCAATTTAGGAACCACTGCTTTAGAAAGTTGATTCAGTGCTAACGTCTGAAGGTTTAAATTTGGCTCTTGCAACAGAAAAGGGTAAAAAAGCTTGACTGCCCACTAAATGCCAAGAAAGAAATCCAGTGCACCTCTCAGCAATAATAAAAATCAATTAAAAAAAAAAATCTGTAGTATTAAGTGCTCAATTCTTTATGGTCTTAAATAGGGGAAAGCATTGCCAAGAACAACAGAAACTCCAAGTTCTGCCACTCTACCTTTCCGTAGATTGCTAAAAGGAGATAATGGTTGCTCTAAACTGAATTTCACACAACTCCTGTCACCAAATGGACTAACTGAACAGAAAGTTGTTCATTAAACATAGGGTAAAGGCAACACATCCAATCAGTTAGAAACTGTGATTTGAAAAACTGCATGTGACTTAATCCTGAAAAGTAAAAGTGGATAGAAATACAGAAAAAATGTTTAGGTTGCATACATAAGCAAATGTTTTAATGTCCGCTTCAGCTGAACTGTGCAAAAAGCCTACACCTGCAGTAGGGTATCCACTACATAAGGTAGAGGTGGTAGGCCCTGCGGCTTGTAGCACACCTGCCAGTTCATCATTTCCTCTTCTTAAAACTACCACAAAAACTGGTTTACAGATACCTCACTCCAGTATGACACCCCACTGTGCTGGCGACACATCAGGCATATTTTGTCTTTGTGGAATTAACTTAAAGCCAGGAACAACAACCCACCCTTCCTCTTGATATTTATTACACTGCTTCTTACTGTCTGAAGGATGCTGGTGTCTCTTGGATATATTTTTGTAATTTTTCAGAATTTATTTTAGATGCTACGTAATTACTTTTAAACTGAAGCTTCATGGTGATGTTTTTCAAGCTCAACTGATTAAAGCTTGTTTAATGGATCTTGAAGAAAATATTCTCACCTTAATGAGAATTTATGCAAATCACTGCCACAAGCTTCTGCAGAAAACCTTTTCAATTAATTATAATTAGGTTTTTTAGTTTTAGGCTTCTGATTCTTTTCTACTAGCAAATTATAAGCACAGATTTTTATATTTTTTCAGTTGTGGAAGCTGAAGAACTTCATTGGTGTGATCTACAAATGGACTTGTAAGTGCAGAGCTCTTTTCTTCCCTGCCAATAAGATCAGTCTAATTATATACTTCCACATATCTGTGATTGGAAAGACGACAAAGAAAGTTGGTTATTGGTGTTAGTATACATAAAAATTACCACTTGGCTTTAGGAGAGTGATTTTATAGGAAAAAATAAATAGATCATTCAAATATTGGCACATCCCCCCATCATTTCTGGTACTCTCACAAATACAGAAAGTTGTATCTCTAAATTTTATATTGTACAAGTATTTTCTGTACATTTCATGGGCATTTCAGTGGCTTGCCTACTTAGCAATGATGTAAAAAACACATTCATAAGTGCATAAACTGTTCTTTGAGGGAAGTTCTCCTCCTCCTCTACTCTGCAGTGGTGAGGCCAAATCTGGAGTACTGCATCCAGTTCTGAGCTCCCCAGTTCAAGACAGGGAACTACGAGACTACTGGAGAGAATAATCCAGACCTAACATGCTCACAAAAAAAACAAAACAAAAACAAAAAGCTAACACTTTCCAACTCTTAGCTCCACAAAATCAAGCAGGGATCTCCAAATCAAGCTGTTCTTTGAAGCTTACATTGCCTTGACTTAGGAGCATAAGTTTCGTGGGTAATTCTAACTGCAGTGACATTTTATATAATGCACTACTAAACATTACAGATCTCAACAAGACATGCATAGGAATACATCTACTGTGCTCAAAACAGTAACACTCAAAATTAATGTACAGGACAACCTTCTTGAACTAAACATAAAAAGAAGAGTAAGGCTTTAAAGCAGCAAGCAGATTCATTAGAAATTAAAAGGCAAAGCAGAATATTAAATAGCCACATAAACAAGGTGAAACTGTGCTATGCTTTTAATTTGCAGGCAGAATTTGGCAGCTGGAACTTCATTAGCAATCCTCTAGGTGATGTATGAACCAGTTCAGCCTCCCATGACTGTACCTGTTCTGCAAGGCTAGCAGCAGTAAAACTGACATAATAGCTAGAATCAGAAAGACAGAGAACACCACTTTTCAACACCCTCAATAAAATGACATGGTTTAGTTTTTAAGCAGCCACTTAGCCCTTTTGGAAGAGTGGTTATAGTCAGATGACAGAAATCATCTTTTGAACTTCAATATTCACTTCCAAGGGGTTATTATTATGCAAACTCATAATCTCTTTGTTTTGCCATTAACAATGTCTAGTCTGTCAACTTCTTTCTAGGAGTAAAAGAGATACTGTCTTACAGAAAAATAACTTAAATGCATCTGTTGAGGATATATTTTTTTTTTTAAATCCAAACAGCTAAAATCTTCACCGTTATCCTAGTTCTTATTTCTAGGGAAAGGTACAATAGCTTAAATTAAACTAGTGTTCAGGAGTAGAAGACTGACTGATTAGGTTTCTGAGAGATTCTTTAGCTCATGGTATAAAGTTACCACTTAGCATTCCAAGACAAATATTCCTGTTAAGAAGTTGTTTTATATTAATGATGCTCTATTGGCTGACTTTCTTGTTTAAGAGTCAGGCCAAACAAAGATAATCTAAAGGAAGATAATTACAGCAGCAGCAGGAATCTAATATTCAGTAATATTTTTCTGTTATAAGTGATGCTTTCACGGACAACAACATTCAATACTATAATGGTACAAACTGGCTTTCAGCACTGTAATTTCAAGAATTAGTTTCAGAGCCTCAAGATTTCAGATTTGTTCTGCTCCAAGTAGCCAAGTCTTCTAACATTTCTTCAGTTCTACATCAGATTAGAAGACATTTCCCCCTCCTCAAACTTTTTCTTTCTCTTGGCTTCTGTGTTCTCCCATTTTCATCTAAGAATACAGGATTACTAAACCATATTGGGGGAGAAAAATAAAATAAAATCACACAGTAATTAATACGATTACTTTCCACTGCTAAAGAAATTAAATTTCAATAGAAATCCATTAAATTGTCAAAATATGTGACGGTCTTTGTCAGAAACATCAACTCGATCACTCAATCCAATAAATGTTTGGGGGTTTTGGGTTTTTTTTTTGTTTTGTTTTTTTTAATGGCTTGCTTTTAAAAGAAAGTTTTCACCTCCCTTTTTCAGCTTTGATTACCCCGCTGAGTGAAATTAGCTGGTCTAAAAGAAAAGCCACACACATGCATGCATCCACAGAAACATGTATTTCTTTACCTGAGCACAATTTCCCAGTTTAGCCATTCTGCATAAGCCCTTTGATTCTGGCAGTTCTCATGAAGCTAAAGCTTGCTCTAAACATGGGCAAAATTAAGTAAATCGGGGGAAGAAGGAAGATGCCTTTTTGCCATTTTTAGTCCTTTGCAAAACCATTCAGAAATAATTATGTAATAAACAACTGTTTAGTCAACAAAATGATGCTATACTTCATAGCTTTCCTGTGCACCTTTAGAAACAGAGGAGGAAGTGGCTGTAAGAGTCACAGACAATTTCGGAAGGAAAAGTTATGCATTGGAAAACTTTTTCCTGATAAATTACACAGTGACTTCCTGAGCCCAAGAGGTCAGAAATAAATCTAAACAAAATACACCAGTATGTAACTGCCTTTGATAGTCACTGCTATTATCACCTTGCTCCACAGAAAGTTATGTCTTTAATATCTATAGGTAACTTTTTTAATATGTGTTTTAATTTTAGAAAGAATATAGTTTAAGAAGAGTAAGGGCCTGACTAGAGGAAACTAAATGCTGGAGAGATTTTTTTCCTTTCCGCTACTAAAACAAAGGCATTTTTTCCCCTCATGTTTTCCTTAACAGCAAAAAAGCAAAGATATTTTAGTATAACCATAAGTAATAATTTTTTTTTTTTTTTTTTTTTTTTATCCTACTTCATGCTGTTGGTGGGTTTATAGACAACTGAAGGTAGGGTGATGGTTGGTTTGTAACAGATGTTCTAATAATCTGGAAATTAATCAGTTTACAAGAAAACAATAGTTTTTTTTCCTTGTTGATAGCTGGAGTGATGGAGGTGCTGCCCTCTACCACCAAGAGTTGATTTATGATGCAGCTTTGCAAGCGATCAAAATTTCATAGAATCTGCCCTTTTGGATGACGTTGGTTTCTAATAGCATGGCTAAGAATTTCTTCATGTCAAGTTCTGAAATCTTGCTCCTAAATGCAGATCAGAAAGCTTTTAAACCTGTCTGAGACCTGCTGTGAATATGCACTTCTTTATTTTTCTCTGATTACATCAACAGGTCTGTCATCAAGTATGTCATTGTGTTATGTTTTTTTTTAACATATGTGTGAACTTCACACCTTCCAATGTCCTTCTCTAGGCACCAAACCCATTAAATATATTAGTGCAAAGAGTCAGCATAATTTAGGGGGAAAGAAATGCAGAATTGTTTCTTTCATACTGCTGTCCCATTATGTCAAGGAGGGTCTGAAGTCTTAAGAGCAAGCACAGTCATCTACTGTTCTGCATGAACAAAAGTTACAACTCTCAAATTAGATTAAACGAAATTCAACTGGTTTAATTTAGAATGTTCTTGTTCCGTCATTTTGTTATACCCTTGTGGGGACTTTCTCAGCACTGCTGATGGGCATTTAGTCACCAAGTTTCTCACCTACTGTACTGCAAAGGGGTGTTTTGAAAATTAATTAATGCTAGTACAGCACTTCAAAAGTATAAAATGATATGTAAATACTGAAGGCATTAAGTTAATATGAACAGTTTAGTTAAATCCCCATTGGTTATACTGAATGTAACCATTTTACATTTTTAAAGTTCACAGACTGTCTATAAAAAACCTGACAAACACTTAATGGGCACTGAATAACACACTGAAAGCACGGACAGCCTCAACCTGTTGTTTCTGTAATTGTTTTTGAATGAAGCCAGCTCAGAGCAATCATCTCACAGGAACAGGAAGCCTACATGAAATCACAGTTCCCAAATGAAATAGCAAGGAGTCTGAGTAACTCTGCTGCTGCAACTTAAAAAGCCACAGAGGGCAATGAGATTGCTTTACCTACTGTGAACTTTGAAACACATTGTAAAGGTCAACAATTATTAACTGAGTAACAAACAAACAAAACAAAACAAACAAACAAAACCACAACAAAAACAACATTATCCATGTATCACCATTATCCAAAAAACATTCATTGCAGTAAAAAAAGCAGTTCCTGTAACAGCTCCTCAGTATCCCCAGTTTCTGTACAGTGTGATGTTTTGTTTCCACACTGCAGTGTAAAATTTTCTAGGTTCTGAAGTACGAAAGGCCACGTGGAATAAGCACAGGTGGTGTTGCACCTAGCCTGCTATATGCAACCTACATAACCATTATCAATGTGAAACATAGATTACTCTATCCATAATCAAATCAAGAACAGAATCAAGTTTATCAACCTTACATTAAACAGCACAGTTAGAGAACAACATCACTTTTGAAGAGCACTGACAGTCCTTCAAGAGAAGAAATAATTCTGGCCAAAAGGAACAACATTGGCCCTTAAATACACTATGCTGTCTTGTCAATAGCACTCCACATGACTGTGCTTGCCAACAGAGACAGATTAAAAAACAACACTACACTCTGTACTATTTACACAAGGGGGCTTTTAACCATCTAGTTTATTCCATTCCAATATTAAATAGTCTCCATTAAAATTTACACATTCTACTAAAACCAGGTGAATTTACATAAGAATACAAATTTGAATGTAACTGCTTTGCTGAAGCAACAAGGGGAAGATTCACACTAATATCTGTGTAACCTAAAATACCTGCATATATTTCTTTTGTTCTATATAAGTATACGAAAGATAGAGGTATTACTGATCTTTGCCATCGTATTTCCTGTGGAGAGATCAGTAAATGTACTGGTAGTCTGTACAGAAACATGCCTAAACTTAAACCTCTCACAGCTGTGTAATAATGAGCTTCATTGAACAAGCTGGTCTGAAGATATACAGAACAGTCCACATTTATCAAATCAGCATCAAAACAAGAAAAATCATACCTTGCATATGAAATTATAAGATCAGTAGGTAACCATCACAATTCTCTTTGCTACTGCTTCTGGATTACACAAACAGGCCTTTTTACACTCTGTAACAGTTGATACGTTTCAGAGTTCAAATGTCTAGTACTACTACAGCAATGTCAAAGTTTGACACAACATGCACAAGTAAAGGCTTCCTGGCATTCACATTTTACTTAAATCTCTAGTTCCACATGCTTGGCTTCAATGGTAACATTAGAAGAGTCATGACTTCATTTCAGAACATCATTTCTGTTCCTAAGACTTTAGTAGCAACTTTCACCACTAGTGAGTTTTATAGTCATAAGAGGCAATAGAGGGCAGTCAGATGTTGGTTTAGGGGCCCATACCTAAAAAGACATCTGAATACACACTGGAGTCCTGCCATCATTGCTTGGACAAACCATGCACACCACTACCTGTTCCCAATAGCAACACTGTTTATGCACCTGATTTCTACAGCACAAGTAAGTTTGCTACTTCTGATGGCTCCCATTTTATTGCCACCTTCAAGTCTCCAGGGTCTTCTCACATTTATGTTCAAGTTTCAGTCTGTCAAATGGAACGCTGTTAACTATAGCCAGAACAGGGCCAAAACCAGCAAGTAACGGCACTGAATATAAGCAGATTCATTTTCAGAGTAAAATTTCCCTTAAAAAAAAAAAAAAAAAAAGGGAAGAATAAAGTGGATTGGTAATCTAAGAAATTTGAGAATATAAATAACTGTATTCTAATGGCAATAAGACTACTCCCAGAATGCTATAGCTAGAATACTTCCCATACTACTATATTACTTGATTGCTTCCCAATGTCACACCACATGCACGCAATTAAAAAAAAAAGTAAAATACTTGAAAAACTGAAGATATTTGAACCCAAAAAAGCTAGCTGTTCAATGATAAAGCTTTTTTTTAATGTTATTATGATAAAAGTTTATTTTACAATGTCATTTAAAAAAAATGTATTTATAAATCTATGCAGAGTCTCTAAATTTTAATGCAAATATTATATTTTAATTCAAGTTGATTGAATATTGGTACTATTCTGACAGTAGCAATAGTTTAGTGCATCTGCCCCAGGCTTTTTGCAAGGCCTGCCCCAAAGGGACAAGCCAAAAAGTTTCAGATCCTTTTATTGAAGCAGTTTATCTTCAGTCAATGCATACTTCACACTCAGTCTCCTTTTAAAAATACCAAGAACAGGCATAGAATAAAGCTATGGGCAACCAGAGGGGATAAATAAAAGTCCTATGAGTTATAGAAAGAACAATGTGTCCAATACTTCACCACACAGCAGTACAGTCATTCCTTCCTTCCACTGTAACTTTTCAGACTTTCATGATTCTTTAAAGCAAGAATGAAATCCCTGGACCAAAAATATAATACTTATAATAACAACAGCATATGAAAAACATTACCACGATTCTTTCATATATCTAATCACAATGATGTGCCTAGGGGCAGACTCGGTCACTTTGAGTCAGATTTTATTAATTAAGGTTCTCTGATGAAGAGTACAAGTATTTAATTTGTTGCCAGTTTACTGGTTAAATAACACCTGCTGTACATTTTGTTAGGGAGATAGGTTATAAGGTTGTCTCTTGACATCAGCTGACTGCTGCAGCTCCAGGTCACTTTGAATCATCTGGAAAAGCAGAAAATTATGCCTCCATGTCCCAAAGCCCAACAGAAGCCTCACAAGTTGGAAGAGCTTTTGGAGCTAATACCTACCGAAATCACCAAAATACACAGAAATATTTTTTAGGAATCTAACTGTAAAAGTCTTCTTGACCTCTAATTTCTTGTATATAGAAGAGCAATAAAAAAAAAAAATTCCCTTGCTGTAAGCATGAATATTACAAAGACTGTGAGGGGCTCATATACTAGAGTGATGTGGGCACACCTACCCTGTTAATGGAGAACACAGTCTCAAGTATAAGAAGTAAAATAAAGGCAGAACAAGCACTAACTTGCTTGACAAATGAAAATAATTATAAATAGTCCTACCTCCTCCCTTGTTCCTTTATATATTTTCTTTGGAAGACAGTAGTTTCATGGAATGGAGAAGGATTACATCACTAGTGGGAAGTGTACAAGTAATATCACTAAGACATTTCAAGATTTTCTCCAGCTGAAAAGAAAAATAGCAGCTCAGTGTTTAGGCCTCCACCTGAGCTCTGCACAGAAGGCCCTCATCATTGTAAAGGATCCCATATGGGAATTTTCTTTATTCTGCTGTGGGTGGAGGAAAACAGAATTCTACTTACTACCTAAGCAAACATAATAGTTTTGAAAGAAAAATATTAGGTGTTAATATTTTCATTGAATGACCTTTCAGGGGAGAATAACTGAAAACAAAATATGTAAAAAAGCTTTTAAGATTTAAATGGAAGTGCATCTGGATTGCACTGCACTGATGGAAATGGGATTTTGACAATGAATTAGCTTCTGAAAGATCGGGATTTATCTGAACAGCCTAGAAGTACGAAAAATGAAAGATCAGCAATGAATCAGTTAGCTCTGCAAACAAGCACATTTCCTGCCAAATTCCCCTTTCAAAAACTCTTTGTGTCCTCACAGCTCATGAAGTAGGTTATAAGTTCTAAAGATACCATATATAATGCAAGAGTTGATGCTCTGTGCCTAAGACTATGGCCAATACAGTAACAAAATATCAATCAGTGTTAGCCTTCAGTTTTTTTAAACTCTTTTACTTGATAGTCATTTGGTTGATGAGCAAATAAGTCCAGTGCCTGCCTGTATGTATAGAAGAATTCTCTATTCACTCATATGTACCTTATTAGTAAATATTGGACTGTACATTATTTAGAATACCAAAATGTGGCCTTTATTGTTAGAAAAACAAATCTTGTTTGCCCCCTTTCCATGCCAACTATCTGATGTGTTCATGTTTCACCGCTTACCTGAAAGAACTTGAGTCTGCAATTATCAAGCCATCAGCATGTTTATGGCAGCCCAAGTGAGATAGCACACAAAAATGTTTTTAAAGCATGAAACAAGACATCTGTATTTTTCATAATGTTTAAAGACTGTGTGTAAAAAGCAGCAGGTGGAGAAATGCAAAGGCTTTCCAAACATCAAAACTAAATGAACTGAAATCAATACAGAGCACATGCAGATAATGACCTATCCTAACGATCTGCATTTGTAAGCAGAAGCCATCAGTACTAGCTCCCTTAATTTCTCACATTTTTTGGAGCTAATCATCAATTATGCCTGTAACTCTTCTGAAAATTCCTGCTTTGTTTTCTTAAACTTTCTCTGAAGTTTATTCCCTATCTCTCTATTCAGACTATGAAACAAGCTACAGCTCAGTACTTTCTGAATCAGCAGCAAAGACATCTCAGTTCAATTCCTTCCTAGTTTTGCTCTAAAGGACTTTTACCAAAATTATTTTATACAAAAGCAAATGTCTCCAGTTCTTAGAAGTCTGACACAGAAGTCTAACACATCATTCAATAGAAGCAGCATCCAAGGAAAAAGGCAGCTATTCACACAACAAACACATGCTTATGCACGGGTTCACAACACAACCCAATACAGAGTTGCAAGGCTGTTCTGCCAAAGGCAAATTAGACCCTCTGAAAGGGAATGCCTATTTTATAAAGCTGGTACTGAGAATCTGTTTCTTATAACACATTTTTCAAAGCATAACAGAGCTCCTCTGTCCCTCCCACATTTCTGGACTATAACACCAGCAGATCAGTGAAAGGTTGCAGATCTGTGAATCAGCTGTGTTTGATACAAGGCGGAAGCAAGGCTGTGTAGCCAGGCTACGAAACATTTGGACCACAGCAGGAGAGCATACAGCAAGGGCCAAAAGAGTAAGCTTACGCGGAGCGCATAAGACATAACAGGTCTGTAAAAGTAATGACTTCCAGCCTTCAAGAAATACTCTGTGGCATTCCAAATCAATATAGCAGCAGCTCTTTTCCTGCCCTGACCCGTAAGATGTCATCTTCTAACAAATGACCCAGAGGGCTATATGGTGTGTTTCTTAATTTTGTTACAAGAATGCAGAATTACTTCTTGGCTGGAAAGAGGATATGATTTAGGTGCAAATGAGCATATCCTATTGAGATCTTTCAGCAGAAACAAAAGCATGAAGCAAATTTTAGAGCGACAGCAAGTGAACAACAGCAGACAAAGGCTTTGCAGAAAGCACACCCATCCTGGAAGCTTTATACAGCTGAACAAAAGCAGTGTGCCACCCCCCAACAAACACACACCTCCCCAGCTCAAGATAAGTCACCTCTTACTTAGAGCCATATATGCCCAATTATATTCCTTCAACAAGGACTGCCCAGATAACTGGTAAGACCTGCATGACCACCTTTCCTTGCTACCACGAAGCCACAAAAAGTGAGGGAGAGAAAAGAGCAGGATCCATGAACCACATCTTAAACAAAGAAATAAAGTGAGAGTTATTGATTTGGTGGCAATTGTGATGAAGAGTAAGACCTAAAATTGCTTTCAGGTCTTAAGCAGTGCAAACATCCCTGTCCAGAAGGACATGGTGACCCAAGCTGATCATCAACACATTGCAGTTCAGTGTTTGCAGGCCCACAGGGACTCTCAGCTCTGCTGTAGGTTATGCTCCTACAACAATGAAGAAAGCCTCTCACCACTCTCCTCTAGCTAACTTCTTGGGTCTTCTGAAGGAGCATTTGAGAGCATCGATGCTTACACCTAACACATTTTCCACGCATATGTACCTAACTGAACGACCCACTCAAGCATCAGCTTCCCACAAGGTAAGCCCCCTTCCTGACTGCCCTGCCCAGGATGAAGATGGCAGTCTGTCGTCTCTGAATGCTGAGCACTAATCTATCCCTTTGTTTGGATAAACCACTTCAGCACAAGATCTTTCTCTCCTGTGTGATCACAAAAGATGCTGCAGAAAAAAGCCTGCTCTCAGCTGGAACCTCTCAACTCTAGGGCAAGTACAGGTGACAGAAGACTCACCACCTCTATTTTCTTGTGACTTAGTGAGAAGGTTGAATGTTTTCAGTTGGAACATCGTACATGGGAGGAGGCAAGGAAGGGTGGCATCAAACAGCTTCAAGCTTTAATAAAAGTTATTGTGTAAAATAAGACCTATGTATCTCTGCCCATTGCTTGCTTTGTTACCTCCAACACTGTAAATAAATTGTATTAGCTAAATATTTCCCCAAGGAATAGCCTCTATAAAGAATTAAGCAAACAAAGCCAAAAGACAAGGTCTTCGGCTTCCTATCAGCCTTCTGACATTGAAATTAATTATCAAGTTATTAATAGAACTAGACATACCCCTCTTCAAAGCTATGCTTCCCTCCCACACTCTTCAGGGAGGAATCCATCATAATATTTATTCCACAGTCATTTTTCTTCTGCTTTTAAAATAGTTGTGTAAATAAAAGCAAGCTTTGAGTGATCCACATACTTGTATTCTCATGTATAACCATGTAATTAGTACAAAAAACACACAAATATTGAAACACATAGATATATTAAAGTCCACTTCAATTTTTTCTTACTTCAAAAAGCTTATGATCTAAGTAAAATCAGTGGAGGAATTAAAGCATGTAACACATGCATCATGCTTTAAAACACACAAGGCCTTCCCCAAAATAATCCAGTTTTCTAAGTATTAAGCCAATAAGGGCTTTGCATATGGCAACATGCGTTTTGTGCATACATAAAAATCCTGTGATAGTACAGCTCTTGCCCATGATGTCTGAAGTATCAGTGTGGCAGATGTCATTGCAAATGTGTGAGGTGTTTCTTTGTTTCAAAGTTTACATTAAACTAGAATAGACTGAAGACAGAATTTTGATGGTTTGGAATCTAAAATGACAGTGGGAACACCCTGAACTGCTTTAGAGAAAAACAAACCCATCTTTGCTTTTCTACACAATTGCTGCAGAACTTATTAGATCTATGCTTGCTGCTAAACAATAAGCTTTTCCTTTTATAAATTGCAACTCATCTAAAATAAACAGCCTACTTAGCTCTCCTATTTCAAAGAATCAGGAGCAAGTGTGAAATGCAGCAATGAACTCAAAAAAAATAGTAACTATGTTAACTGTTGGAAGAAGTGAAAAGCAGAGAAGGTAAATTGGAAGCCAAATAGATGATACTATACGAGAGAAACACTACATAAAAGAAACACTGCAATAACATAAAATTAAAAATTAAACAGTTTTAAAGTTTCTAATATGCTGAATTAATTATGGTATATAGCAAGAAGGAGGTTCTTTTATTCAGTATGAAAAAAATCCTGCAAATTACCTTCAGGGTACAATTTCAGGTACCATTTCAAGCAACCAAGTGTATATGCTTTACATAAAAGGTAATTGAGAAAAACCCTTAACCTATGTAGATATAATTTCACTTCCTTTACAAGTAGACATCAAAATAAAGGGACACTGGTGCTACACATTCACTTGTAAACATCTAGCTGCAGCAGTCATGGCCACACACCATCAACTTGAATTATGATTTTCTGCTTACTCTCTTTCATTGAAGGATAAGCTCTAGCATACTTAAAAGTGAAAAATAACTGGATGTGGAGGACCATGAGGTTAAATCTACATGGAGATATAAAGCATTTTGATGAGTATTACAGGAATGAAAAGAAGTATAACCCTTACGAGTGAAATATTGCCTCTCTCCACTGTTACAACTTTTTGAGAGTTAAGAAAACAGCGGATAAGGAAGAAGCACAGAATGTAGGTTACCTGGCCTACATCAGAGGCTGTTTAAAAGAAAAAAACCAAACACACACACAAAAAAACCCAACCAAACAAAAAAAACCAAAACACATAAAAAACCCCAACCAAACAAACACAAAAACCCCAACCAAACAAACAACAAACACAAAAAACACACACACAGAAAACCAAACCAAACTAAAAACACACAAACAAACACACACCAACCTTGGTAACCACAAAGTGAGTAGTACAGTCCTGTCATGGCCTGAAAGTTGACCAACAGGTAAGAAGGAAAGGAGTACTAATAAATGGCCAACTCTCACCAGCAAAAGAAGTTAACAGCAGTGTGCCCTGGGGAGATGCACCGAGATTTACACTGTTCCGTGTATTTATTAATGACCTAGAGGAGGTGGAAAAAATGCTGATGGCAGGAAATTACGTAGGTTAGCCAAGATGAAACAGCACTGTGAGAAGTTCAAAAGCAGCCTAGCTTGGAGTTAAATCTTCCTGTATATTTAAATAAAGCACATGTACCTTCATGAAGGACAAACTGCCCCTACATACCTAGACCTACACTTTATCTCTCAACTGTCTGTTTGCTACCATGTCTGGTGCAAGTAAGATGGTGAGCCTTCTCATTTTAATTTGTATAAACTGGGAGCAATCAATTATGTCAGTGAACATTCAGATATAAAAATTCAACAAAAGGATAATCAGGTCTTCTAATACATTCAAATGGCACTAAGTGCAATAGAATAAAGAAATAAAAGGAAAAATGCATATATAATAGCACTACTATGCAAATCAAAGGTTTGCTTTCATCTTAACAGACTCCGGTGTTTGCTTCTAAAAAGAGTGAATTTCCACTGGTTTTGACAAGAAGCTCAAGAGCTCAATACTGACATGTAAGGATGGCATTGAAAGAAAACAGTATTTTCATTTAAAATGTGGCAGCTAGAACAAACATATAAACCTTACAAAAGGTTCAGAATAAATTCTTAATTATCACAATCTTTAGAAAGATCCAGAAAACACCTCTGCTGTTCCTCATATTAATAAACTATTGAAAAATGGAAGTAGAGGAAGAAGGGAGTAACAGTGAAATTAAAATTACAAAGTCTGCCGGTTTTACTCCAATGGTAAAAATGAATGCTAGCTTTAAATTGTTGCAGAAAAAACCTCAAGATATTTTGCAATCAGGCAATGAATTATGTGACAAAATTCAGTATTAGTGAAGCCTAAAGCAATCTATAAATTTATGTATAGTCAAGCTGATCCTATCTGAATATACCCACATAGAAAGTAATGGACTTTGAAGTAGCTATTGCCCATGAAGAAAAAAAACATAAAATCTTGGGAGTTAAGATATTCTCAAACCTGAATTTTAATATTCATATAATTTTTTCCAAATAAATCATTGTCTCATGCTATATACATATGTGTGCAGTCATTTATTTTTTTTTACACCCTGTGCTCAGTTTTGTTTTCCTTTTCTTAAAAAGGGAACTAGAAATTGCACAAATAGGAAAAAGATTAACATACTCCATACAAGGAACAGCTAAATAGACTGAGATCCTTCAAACTGGGAAAAGGATGACAAAAAAGCCACAGATGTGTAACTGAATCACAGAATCATCTAGGTCAGAAAAGGCCTTCAAGTCCATGTTCAAGACTATGTAGGAAGTGAAATACAAAGTGAGGTTTTTGCATTACTGTTTCTAAAACACACTCTAATAGGTAGTCAGCAATAGGTAGCAGATTTTTTGACATTAATTTTCCAGAGAAGTATCACTGTGTTTTCCTCTGCTCTCATAGTCACCTGTACTCACCTGCTATTCATTCCTGTGAACAAAATAATTTGATCTAGTATGGCCATTTGTAGATTCTTATTAGGGAGAAAAAAGGTTATAATAAAAGAACGGTGGGAAAATTATAGAAATGACAGCTTGGAGGTCAGAATTTGCATGAGCTAGCATTAAAAAACAGTAAACTGCCACATACAACAGCCTTTCCGGTTTTTAAGTGCTATAATATGAAAATCAGTGTCAACATGGGAAATGTTAAAAAAATCCAATGTTGTGGTAATTATCATCACAGAGTTTATCCTCCTTAAAAGTCTTATTCATAACTTTAAACACAGTCATACAAGAGACATTGCAAACAACAACTTGAAGACACAGGCAATGTAGCAAAAGATGTACATCTACAAGTTTAGTATTAAAGATTCTGTTACACCTCAAGTTTGACTCTTATTTGCCTTGCATCATGCAGTCATTTATAACAATAGCACAAGTGCTGGAAGAGAATCCAACAGAAAAATTCTAAAATACTGCCAAATGAGAATGTAGTGGTTTATACCTACTCTGCAACAGCCTGAATAACTGCAGAGTAATTGAGCATTAAGACCTGATTTACTGTGAGAAAAAGGGGATGGAAAATTCCCAATTATTTAATGACCTTTTCCAACCCCACTCCAGTGGAGAAATACATAAATAAATAAAACGCTCAGAATGCAGCAGGAATAATGAAACAACACTCTTACACAAAACTAGTGGGGGAATACAGCTTTCTAATTTTGGAGGAAAAAAAAAGGTATTTTTCCTAGTAGAAGCAAGAAAGTGGAGTAGCTGGAACTAACTCTTGGAGGATATTGACTCAAATAATGTAGTAGTCTACAAAACATTAGTGATGCAGATAAGAACAACATCCATAGTTGCAGTAAAATAAAATATAATTATTAGGACTCAAGTTCCAGGTTATTTTAAACAATCTCTAGATAGTCACACTTTATCTTTAGTTCATAAAACCAGAGATCTTCACATACTTTTGCTCACTTTCAGAGGAAAAATACTTGAGTACATCTCCCACATAAGTAGAACATAAAATTTTTAGACAAAGTCTTAAGCTAGACCTTATATCAAATGACATCAGTATACTAGTTTTGAAATGAACAATAAGAAAATATTTATTTTATGTTTTATAAAAATATTCTGGTAAGTAATCGAGTTCAGAGAGTCACAGGTACTAAGCAAGAGGAGTCGAGCTCTGAGGTTCTAAGCAGAGAGGAGTCTAGCTCTGTTTTTTTTCTTTAATAGAGTAAAAATGAAGCTGTTTGGAAGCAAAGTAATATTCAGGAAGGTATCTGTAAACCAGAGAGTGATAAAGAGGTGAAAAGCTCCATGCTGCTTTAGGAAGAGGACAGCAGCGCTGTGATTAAAAACACCTGAAGAGTCCTTATGTGTCATGACATTTTTCTATATTACAGTTTCTCTTCTTGTTCACTTAATAAGAAGATATCTTATAACTAGTCACAGACAAGGTACATGCCAAATACATCAGCCAAAGCACTCTTTTTTAAAAAATAATTGGACAAAGTTTCCTGTTTAAGAGCAATTTGGGGCTGTGATAAGATCACAGAAAGCTCAGCAGTAATCACAGCAAAGATACTGGAAACAAAATGCACACACATGAAATCCATGTTCGTACATTACAAACCACAGATACACACGCTAAAAAGCTTTTACTCCTATAATTCTTCTTCTAGGTACTAATTTTTCAATCTGATGAACAAACAAGATGACCCAAGACTGGGAGATGTTTCCTTTCCATCCTGTTTGCAAGCTAATTATTATAAAACTTCTCTAAATATTCAAACATACCAAGAAAACTTTTAATTCAATAATAATCATCCTTAACCTAATGTATTCTACGTTGCTATTTGCAATTTAAAAAAATATTTGTCAAGAAGCTTAAGTTTTCAATCTTCGCTCACTGGATCTTTTAAAATTGTCTAATCAGTTCCAAATAATAAGGCCCACAGCTCCCAATTAAAAAGGGACTGTGTATCATTCTCCTTACTTCACTCAAAAAGGCACTGAGGTCTCACTAACAAATTTCTGAAAGTAAAGCTTGTAATAATTTTTCAATTTCCTTGACCATAAATTTTACACACCTGTAAATACGTATATGAAACTCAGATTCAGCTGGTTTTGAATGTAAGTATTCTGTAATTATTCATTTGATGAATACATAACGCAATCTTCAAGATAAAGTGTTTTTCATGCCTTTCCTAACTGAAAAGTAGCTTGGATTTTAAAAATGGTTTTCAATCTATAATGGACTAAAAAGCAAACTTTATCACATCATTCCTAATACTGACCGTGAATGACAAAACAAACAATAGACAAGAGAAAAAACTAAAGCATCTGCAGTTTCTGAACAATGCCATCATCAGCCTTCCTCAAATTATTATAAAATCATGACACTGAAAAAGCCAGAAAACTATAAACATAAGTTTTAGTAGATACTCCTTCCAAGACATCCTAGCTATCTCAGGTTGTACTTGTAAAGCCTATACTTACCATACTGAGATGGGCTTGGGCAAGTCCATTTTCTATCAAAGTATTTGACAATATATTTACAGGATAGTCTAGTGGATTGGTGTGACATAACATTATAGTAATTTTTCAGATACCAAAAATTCTATTGGCAAGACTCATAGTTTTATCCAAGTCCTCCATGACAAAGAAAGAATAGAAACAGATCATCTGAGGATAACTTAAACATTGCTTTTGGCTCTATTCATCCAGCTGCTACAAAATATCCAAGTCATTCTGTGAAGTCCTGACACCAAATGCCTCTTAGTTACTCTGTACTACTTTTAGGAGGAATGCAAAGGCAGCTCAGCAAACAAAAAAGCCTTGCGCTATTTGAATCTCCAATGTAATAGTCTTTTACTTAGGCACTTTCAGTGTTTCCAGTCAACAGATACATTTCAAAGAATTAAAACAGAATTAGACCGTCAACAGGCAGGACACCAGCATGCTCCTTTATGAATGTGTTATCTAGCTAGTTGGAGGAGAGCACGCAAAGACTACAGCATTTAAGCACTTAGTATCTTAACCTCATTGCCTAAGAACTACATAATGCATCTTGTATGCTCAGAGCGCAGCCAGTTAGGGCAACTGGGAAAATGTATCGCATCACTCTGGGACCACCAATGCAGTCTTTGGACAAGATTCTGCTTTCAGGAGGACACGGCTGAAAACAGCTCTCTAATTAGCATCAGACAGGCACAAGCTTGAGCAGAAAGACAAGGGTCAACAGACTGAAGAGCAGGTCAAGCTACAAAAACTCTATGGGACAATACACAAGCTACAGGGCAGCAAAGCTTCTCATCTGTGTAGACAATAAGCTATGCTAAAATCTCTAAACCCTCCTCCTCCCTCTCCCACCCTCTTCCTACCAAAGGGGGAGAACAAAATTAAATAGCTCTGTTGTCAGTGTGACATGGTCACTAATTAGCAGTTACAATTTTCTGAATAAGCACAAATAAACAGAGGCTAAGTCCACATCACTTGCAGCCAAAAATGTTTACGTTGTATATAAGGGCCCAATTAGCCAAGCACTAAGAAAGCACGAACATTCCCTCACAGAATTTCACACTGCCCATCATACAGAGGATACAAAATAGACAGGAACATTTCTAGAAGAGAATCAATTGTACCTATTCAGCCACTCTGGTTTATTTTATCGTAAGGATTGATGCATTAAAAAAAAAAAAAAAGAGCAAAAAAGCACAATACAAAGCAGCAAGAAGAGATCAGGTTTGCTTCTCAACAAAATATTACTATTGATTGTTGCTCTCAAGTAAACACTCCACATCCCTGAAGGGATTCTCCACTGAGATAAGACACGCCAAATTGTAGGTGTCTAACTTTGACAAATAAGCACTCATCTCAATATTTTCAGTGTTCTCTTTAAATGTTCACAGTGCCTATTTTCCTCCACTAGCTTTAAAGGGAGCCCAGAATACTAACTTCAGAGTTAATATACATATTGGACACTCTGGTTTTGGTGGATTTCTTTTTCCTTTTTAAATTTAATCTAAGAGTTAGGTAAGCACACAACTATCTGTCTGATTTTGTTAAGCTGTTACAATCAGGGCACTATAAAAACTTTGCATCTTCCATGAACTTTGATGAGATGTTTGTCTTTTCAAAAAGATCAAATTTCCCAATGGAAAAAAAGAGGCGGGGGTCGGGGGGGTGGAATAAAAATAAAAGGGTTGCTCTCATCAGAGAACCAAATTTACCTGCAGCTGCTTTGCTCAGGAATGAGCTGTCAGCAGCCAGTGAGGCCATTGCTTCTCATGGCTTCCCTGGCATCAAGTCAAACTACACTAAGCCCAACGGGCCAAGCCTCAATATAATGCATAGCACAGGCAGGAAACAGCAACAGGAAATGACTGCGCTGGGGAGATTTGGAGGGCAAAAACCAGGTTTATACACGGGAGAGTATAAGGGAGCTGAGGCAGCAGAAGACCAAGGGAAGAGCACGACCAATGAAGAGCAGAACACAGGGCAGAGAACAAACAAACAAACAAACAAACTACAAAAATTAATTTAATAAATAAATAAATAAAGCCCCCATAACTAACAACAAAGTAGATGGGAAAGTAAGTGACATCCAAAAGGTATTATGAGTCCTGTAACATTCAGTGGTCTATGTTGATTATTAGAAACAGAATAAAAATTATCATCCACACGTTAACTGGAAAAAGAAAACACTTCCAGGACTCAAATCTTCCTAACTGGTTAAGGAATTTTCCTGAAATGCAATGGTTAAATAGCAAGCCATCACATAATTATTTTATTTAAGGAAGTATACATGGCATTGATGACCTGGTAAGCCACACATTTATAACCAAAAGGGAAAACATGATGTTAGGTTAAAAAGATGTCTTTAAAAAAAATTTTGGAGGCTTCAGGAATTACCGCTCAGTATGTTTTTCAAAATACACAAGTGACTAAATGAGGAGACTCCTGGAAATGCAATGAGAGCACTAGTTAAGAGCAAATGGGTAGTCACTGTTCCACAGACAGCAAAAGGATATAAATTAACAGAGACAGAGCTGAGTGACCAAGATGAACGGGCCAAAATGCTGTGATAATTCTAAAACTCTGAATTCACAAGGGGAGGCATGAAATGCACTGAAACCTTGGGACAACGAAAGAAAGACTTAAAGAGTCAAATCTTAAGTCATCATTCAAGCAAAATGAACATCAAAGAGGAATTTGAGACAAAGTCAATGCAAGACCTGACCAAATACTGTAGGCTTCAGACTACTTCAAAACCTAAAAATGTAGGGCAACAGATGTTTCATAATAATATAGGTCAGGAACAGCAGTTCAGCATGTTAAAATAAATCAGTGCTTTCATATTTGAATGTTGTTTACAGATAGATGAATTGGAAAGGGAATAACCTTGCCAAACAGCACAATGCAATGGGGCCTCTTCTAAAATAACACCTGTACATTAACTGTTTATTAACCGGCATATTTCATATATAACTTAACTACAATGAATGCACTAGAAATTGTTACTTTTACATGCAGATGTATTGGTTCAAGTGAAGAATTTAAGAAACGTCTCATAATATGTCTGAGTGATTACCAACATAGTGCATTGAATCTTGAATAAATTTTATCCTGAGTAGAAAAACAAACTTACTCTCACAATACTATATATGCCTACTTCATGTCACATGTGTAAGATGTTAAACACACATTCAGTCTTCATTTCAGTCATAGATAAGAATTAAGAAAAAAAAATGTAGATGTCAATAACAGTTCAGATTTTGGAATGTGTTCATTTATCTTCAAGAAGAAAGTTGTTTTGTTTTTTTCTTAAACTGAAGTGGTTTATAATAGCACCTTAAGGAGCAGTTTTTAATGTAACATGGCAAAAAGATGTGTTTTTCCAGTTGCTTATGTGCAACATCATACTATTCTGCTGTAACGGATGGAAGAGAATTTACATTTTAGAGAAAGCCCATCTAAGTCCCTTTCTCAAAATCTACCATTAAAGTGAAAAGATTAATTTTTCGGTAGCTTCAGAAGAGACTTATTTTCATGAATCTTTAGACTGGAATGTTAAGCAAAGTTGAAGTGGGAAAAACAGAGAAAGAATGGAGGTGGCAATTAATTGTAACATTACCTATGATAAACAAATGGCAAGATGGGTTAAATATTCCAAAGAAATCAAGGAACAAACATTCTAACAGCAAAATATTCACTTTGTAATTTTAGCAATTCATCATCACCTTTCAAAATAGCATTTTGGGATATGATTGAAAGGGAAGACCATAGATTTTAAAATTAACTTCAGAAATAATCCTACCAATATAAAGGAAAACAATTTTTCTTCATTTTCTTTGTAATAGTTTTTCCTATTGTCTATTACTTGGCACAAGAAACAACCATCTTTATAATTAACTATAATTTAGAAACCTATAACTTGCTCTGGTTTTGTTTGTGAATTCAGTCACACCATACATCCATAACAACACATTGCAGTACATTCAAATTCTGTTCCATTTTTAGAAGTTTTATGCACTTGTAGAAACTCAAACCAAAGCATTATTTTATGCTGAGCTAAAATTTCACAGCATAAATACACAACACCTGCATTTAACATATTTAATAACTCAAAGCTTCAGCATTTTAGAAAAAAAGCATTTGTTGAATGAACATTTTGAGATAACATACTCAAGATCTTAATGCAATTTATTTTTTGAGAGGGATTAATTTAGGACAGGCCTTTAACTAAGGGATTCCTCACCTAATCACATGAAACAAAAGGCAACTTTCTGCTTTCTAAATTACATACAAAACCTTATTTGCAATAACACTGCAGTTTGCAAGGGCACAGCTTAGTCAAGAGTTCAGAATTTTGCTAATCCAGCTTTGAATACATTGCTTTTCACACAGAAAAATCACAGGTAGTGCCATACCCCAACTTCTGCAACAACAGCTTGATCCCGTAAGGCTATTCCTCACTGACTTCAGTGTAGAAAAGCTCTGAGGCACTAAGGAGTAAGTGGGCAAAATTATTCCACACCTGTAGAGTTACAGGATTCCTGCCTTTTTAAGGAATTGTAAAATAAAGATTTATTCATCTCCTTTTCCTTCCCCCTTCCCAAACGAGACAGTTTAATCGTGACCTGGCACATCACAACTAGCTGGAATTTGATGCTATTCCCAGCACTGATCAATCAGAACTTCGAAGTTAGATGGATGCATTAAGGCCCAGAAGATTTTAAAGTACAGGCTTCAGTTCGTACAGAGCTGGCAATGGTTTCGTTCTCCCCTATTGTTCAGTGATCCACAGAGAGTTCTTACAGATGCTGGAAGTTACACTGCAGTGAAACCAAACCTTTAAAAGAGCAAAACCAGAATGTGATTGAATGAAGCTGCAAACTAGAGTGAAGACAGCCTTTAGCAAGATTGTCTAAAAAGGAAAAACAGGCTTGGTATTTTGTAATGACATAAAACTCTCCACAAGTTTGAGACTTTTCTTCCAAAAGACTTCATGAATTTGGATAGAAGCCTCTTTAGTACAAGCAAGCTATCAGAATACTGATCATAGCACTTCTTCAGTCCTCACCTGCCAGTTTGCCAACTGCCAGTATGGTAAGTTCTTCTGAAATGTAGCTCTGGTTGCAAAATGCAACAATTCAAATGACGATTTACTGCAAAGGTAGCCTGTCTTTCCGAGAAGTAGTCACCTACTGGAATGTGTATCTACACTGTCCTCTACAACACTATCTCATTAGCATGTTGACTCACTGAGGTAAGGGGGAAATAGATTCCTGGGTGGCATTTAGAAACTTAGTCACAATATCTGCTTGACTGTGCTTTTTAAGCTATCTTTACAGTGTCCTCATCAGGGCACTCACATTCCATGTTAGGTGCTTATAGATTCAACTCCAGAAGTCACCAGTGAAGTTTTGCAGTTGAATTGACTAGGACAATACAATAATTACTCAATTCTTTCCTTCCTCATGCCAAGCAAAATGTGAATTTGGTTCCTATACTGCTGTTGTGACTAAGGGTCTGAGACAGATCAAGGCACAGTAAAGGCAGGTTTGCTGCATGAGAAAGCTTTGCCAATATGCCTCACTCCTGATCTACGATTACCCATTGGTTCCAGAGCTGAGCCTCTGAGGAAGACAGGTTGCCAATGCTGTAACAATGTATGATGTTTCTCTGATGAGGACAAAAGTCCCTGAGGGAACAGGATGAATCCCATGAACTCTCACTTGTGAGTCACGCCAGAATGCACACGTAAGAATAAATAAATAATAATAATTTAAAAGGCAGATGTTCAATGTTAAAAACTGTAATAACAAGAATATTTCTTTTCCTTCTCTGTACTGTTCCAGAAACCAGACAGAAGCGAAAGGGGAGGAATCAGAAAGGTCTTTCCTCTTCTCACACCTTTTTTAAAAGCTACACAAACAGCTTCTAGCCAGTAAGCGTACAAGAACCTCAACCACACATCATCAAAAGAAAAAAAAAAAAAAATCTGCACTTCAAAGACAACAGAAGCCATTAATATAAAACAATAATAATAAAGCCTTTATACTTCAGAGAAAAGATTATAATCCAGTCACAAAGTCACATATGGTTATTAAAAACTGGTTTCTCAGACAATCACAAGGAGAACAAGCAGGCACTGCAGCAGCTGTCAGAATTTTATATCTGTCTATGTCCGTCCCTCCCCCATTTCCCCCTTACCTAGAAGAGATTGGTGTTCCACCAAAAATGCTGCATCCCAGTATTTTCACCTACACCTGGGGGAAACACAGATTAAGCCCCTTCTTTTCAATCCCGATCACACAAGGTTTTCTAATTTAAGCTACTGAGCAGTTCTGTCTTAAGTGTTTCAGATGCTCAAAAACTTCAGTTGGGTTTAACAAGAAAATAAACACATGACACAAAACTCTTGTTGATGCTGTTGAGAAATTTTGTTTCACTTCGAGGAGGAATCATCAAAATACAAACATTTTACTTTGAGTCTCAGATGACAAGATATACCAGAAAGACCACTACTCAGCACGCTCAGGACCAAATAAAAGATTTCCTTTTTCTACTTCTTGGGTCTCCCCAGGTACCTCAGTTTGAGCTCTCAGTTTAACACGACAAAGAGAAACAACAATGTCCTTCTTCAGCACCATGAATCTTCAAGATGGTTATCATAAAGCCTTATCTCTGGCCTGAATGAGAACAGCAGCTTCCAAACGCAAGAGACCTTGGGAATTACACTGATCCTTTCCTTTCCTCAAACAGGTATGCCAGGGCTGGTGACAGCCATTGCAATGGCAGATCAGTGGCAAATGTTTACACTACTAGCATACCTTTCTATGGGCATATTACAAAAAGAAGAAGGTGCCTCTAAACTGGACATAGTGATCCAGAGTTGAAATACTGAAGACCGCTGGGGCCATTCTGGCAGGATCTTCTATATCTGACAAGCTCTTTCTCCCATTTTACTCACACTCTTGTCATCTTACTGCAGTGAGAGTACTGATCAGTTTCAACTTCCCCATCTTCAAGTGAAAGCATAGCTTCAGTAAACTTGGGCAAATGATACTCTCTCCTTGCTTTCATAATCAAGTGGCACACAATACCAATGGTAGTGCTATATATAGCTTCAATTATATGTTGCTTTTTATACTTTGAATCATAATTTCTATGGATCATTCCAATAAAGTAGAAAAATTAGTAAGCATCTTAAAAAAAAAAGTGCCTACAAAGTTTTTTACTACACTAGCATCAATTTTCCTTAGATCACATTCACCAGAATGCCACTTCTGACAGAAAATAAAATGACAGCTTTAGTTGGTCATGACATTACTGAGCAATTAGGGTAAGTAACTACCAAAATAGAATGATACATGTCTTCACTAGTATATTGTGAGACAGATGCATAATGAGACTATGGATGTTTTATTTCTGGAATATGGATTTCTTGATAAACTTTGGAGTTTGGCTCCTTTTTTTCCAAGTACATTGTTTCACTGTGTATCACCTGAGCATAGGAGAGCAAGCTAGCAAAAGACAGCACAGAACATGTCCAGTGACAGCTGTGAAAGCTGCCAATATCATACCTAACTTAACACAGCTAAGAGACTATTGACCACACAGAACTAATATGCATGTGAAGTCCTGCCAAAACACTCTCAAACTTGCAAGACCTGAAGTGTCAGAGGTGGAGCAAAAAGCAAGAACAAGCTATCAGTTGATTAGAAGTTAAAGCCATCGCTGTATAAGCTACTCTGGAGAGAATGCAGGGGCTCAACTTTTGCCAACAGCTTGAAAGCACTTCCACTACTATAGTAAAAAACAAATAAATCAACAATTAGAATTTGTAAACACTTAACACCACTGTGCAATTGGCAGACAGCATGTCATCCAGGGGGACTGGGAGGGTGGGAATTTTAAAAAAGTACTGCATTTGTATTAACACCTTTCTCTTAGTTAAGTTAAATTATCCCTAGAGGTCTACACAGGAAAAATAACACACAACATTCAGTTAATGAAGAGCACTCAAAATTATGAGAGGCAAACAAGCTGGAGGTGAATCCCATTTTGAGTACTTCTCTTGAAAATGCTTCCTCTCCTGTTAGGTAAGTAGTTAATCATCACCTTTCTTCCATTCAGCAGGCACAAGGAACAAGACTGCGCCTACAGCAATAGCAGTGCTACACAGGAAAGCCACAATATAAACACTGAAGCTGCAGAGCTGCCTGGATCTGTTCTTGATGTCTATCACAGTAACAGCACTGATGTAAGGTGCCAGGATTCATTCTCTGGAGTAATTGGTTTGAATCAGGCTCTGGTTAAAGTTGAAACAAATCTGTTGGCCACTACTCAGGCACTATAAAACAACACGTTCCACACCACAAAACCACCAAACATTTCTGCAAAAGCCAGGAGTGTACAAGACCCACCAGTACGAATCACATGGATGACAAATGTTAAGCTACTGGCACCCTGTTGGACACCAAGGTTGATTTTTTGGAAGTGGAAGGTGTAGTAAAAGCATATAAATAAGGCAAGAGATGAGGGATACTGATTATCATGATGTGTAACATTACCTTGAATGATTTCTACTTTACATTATGAATTATCCTTACTCTTCAAGTACCCCTATTAAATAAGACAGGTACGCTGCTGGCATGCAAACACAATCCCCACATGCAACAGTTCAACATCATGCTGCAAACATGACTTGCAACACATTGAACCATCTCCAACAGCTTGCTAAATATTATGCAGTTCTACCGATTTTGCCATAATAGCTACTAAGAACAATGTCTGAATTTGCTATATGCTCCTATATCTGTTCATGCAATAAATATACACATCAGATCCAGCACAAATGGAAAAAGAACGACCAAAGCCACTTAAAAAAAGAAGACCATTTTGTACATTTTGATGGAAATAAAACTTTACATGGTTTCAGGATCTGAAACATTGCCTGCTTCCTAGAGCAACTCAGTTTAAGCTACAGTTGGACCTTTTGAGGGGTATCTTAACATAACATTGTAAATTCCTTTCTATTTTTGAAGTATTTTACTTATATTAACAAAACCATTTATATTGATAGCAACTGTTAGGAAGTGCTATGTCTTTATCTTGGCCCTAAGTTGTCCTGCTTTATTATGTATGATTATACATTCACTCCAATATGATAAGATTACTGCCTGGGACCACAGAATATCATACCAGAGGAGTTATTTCCAGAGGTTCAGTACCACCTTTGTTTTCCACAGTACAAATACGCTATTAGTCCCATTTATCCACTTAGTGGGAGAAAATGTACAGTTAATTTTTTTCACAGTTCTAGGACTAAGAGCTGCAACAGACAACCTGTTGAGTGGTAAGAGATTTTCCTGGGAGAGGCAACACAACTCTGCTCTACCTCCACCTTACCTAAAAGGAAATGCTATTCTCTACTTCTTCAAATGACAAGTGATTTTGCTTGTGTTTGGTACAGCTTTCTCAAAAGAAAAAAAAAATTAAAAAAAATAAACTGGCTTACAAAAGAACATCCATAAATAAGTTAATTTAAATTATTTTTAACAAACTTGACCTTGTGACTGCTTACACCCCATCCTCCCTTTCCTGAACTCATATATTGCATCTTATGGCCCAAAGAAAGACTGAACAGAGTCTACTGTTTCACTCATGGTTTTGTTCTGGACAGTGCAGCATCCATTTTTAAAATCACAGTATTTGCTTAAATTCAAGACACCTGATTTTGATTAAGCAACATCAGCCTCACTATACAGGAGGTCTCTAAGGAGGAAGTAAATAGTTTCAATTGTAAATTCAATTCAGACTAGGTGAGTGGGATCACAAGGAAGTCTGAAATACAGACTGCAACCCCAAGAAGGAAAATTAACTGGCAAGTTTCTTATGCAACCAGGTAGACCAGGTCTATAATAAAGCTGTAAGATGAGAAACATTTTGCATGTCCAGATTACAGAGCATATTCAGATTTCCCAAGGTATCTTGAAAAATAGATTTCATCATGGTAAGGCATAAGGAACTTTTGGGTTTTGTTTGTTTTCTCCTCTTCACCCATCCTGCAAATAATTTTATTTACATTAACTAAAGTCCTAAATATGTTTGCAGCTGCTTATATTTCATTACATTATCCTCAAATAAAGCAAAAACCTCTATACAACTGTGTTCAGTATTACATCGTTTGATTTAGCTAACAGCTCTTCTGTACACAGGAAGAAGTTTTGATTCATAGTATTTAAGCAAAGCAGTTCCTCTGTGCAGCAGAATTTAGACAAGGGACACAAAGACGTTAATTGCTTTTATGTTCATAAATTCTCATTAATTTAGTAACAACAAGGAGTCTTAACATTTGCACTCAAAGTTTCGGACACTGTATAAAGATGAAAAGACATTCCTGTGCCGTGCAACATGATTTGAAATTAAAATATAAGCATAAATTTTATTTAATTTCCCTAAATGAGAGAAACTCTGTTAACTTGTAGAGAATTCTGCATTATCAAAATGAGGCTTGAAAATTTTTATTTCCTCTACTGTCAAATTCATTGCCACAAACAGCTCCTATTTCAGACATTACCAGTGTTTCTAAACCTTATCTCCTCTACGAGGTCTGACATTTGTTTTAACCTTGTGAGGTTAAAACCCTAATGAGGTTGATCTGAGGAATTTACAGACCAATGAAGAAGAAAAAAAATGTGACTTGATGAATACAGCCAGGTCACATTTCCCAGTGGCACCTGCCCTCTTGTTTGAGATTTTTTTCTTTAATGAACAAAACAAAGGAAAAAGGTTACCATACAGCCTGGAAATATTGACACTACCTCTCTCTCTGCTCTACTCAAACTCAAGCCATAAGAGGGTAACAACATGAGTATACAAGAATCTCTCAAAGCAGCCGGGCTCAACCTGGCTTGGAGAAAACCCAGCTCTCTTAAAGCCCATTCAGCACTCACCCCACTCTGCAAAGTACATGTAATGAAGACTTAAATCCTTTGGAGTTGCACCTAAGCTCTGCAGAGATCCTCTCAGACAATGTGATATCAGTCTTCATTTCATCAATTCATTATCATAACATAATTGTTCAGATTTATAATAAATAGCAGTTGGGACACACTCCAGGTCATTACTGCCAAAAGCTTAAACCTGGATTGAGGTAACTCCGGAACTTGCTTGCTCCCTCTGTTTACAATACTTTAATATGAACTCTGAATCTTGCAAGATTTTTTCCCTTGAAGCAAATTCAAAGTTTAACCCATTTATTCTGTTATTTAATGCAATTCATTGTCAATAGGCATTTAACCTCCTCCCTGGACTTCTATGAGAGCTTAATCTGTTGTAATAAAGTATAATAAAATACAGAGTAGTAGTTAATCATATGACAAGCTGCAAAGAAATGAGAACCCTTTTCTCTGTCTGAACGAGATTACAAAAAAGCAAGTTGAATTATTTTTTTTTTTAAACTGTACTCTCCTCACAGGGAAAAAATTCTGCAGTCTTCACAGACTGCACACTCCCTTCATTATCTGTTCCCACCATACCCTTTTTTCCATTACAATTCATTAAAGACTATTCTTTTAAAACCTACTGTACACAAGTATCTCATTATAGCATGCAAATTTTTTGTTTGCCAACTTCATTAGTACAGGTGAGCTGTATTAAGTAATGCTTCTTCCCTCACTTGCTAAATGAAGGGCAACTAAAATAATTAATAGAAAGAAAGAAGCAGAAATGAGAAACCATTCTGAGTCTCCTTTTGCAATAGATAACTTTATCAGCACCTCTCTTAACCATCTAGCTGCTAATAAGGCAGGTCTGTATACCTGGAAGAAGCAATAAAATTAAAATTGCCCCAAATACTACATAGGTTTTAGTTGCCAAAAAGACTTTGTAAAAGTACACATAGGGGACAGTGGATCTATGTGCACACACACATGTGTACATCCATTTTCATTTTTCTGTCCCAATTTGCACATACATAGTTTGAAGAAGAGGAGCAAAAAGGCTTGTAAGGTTTGGAAAAGTTGTGCTTGAACCATATGGGTATGACACCTGCCCATGGCTACCCCAGCCTTTTACTCCAGGATACTACAATCTTTTTGAGAGTCTGTTTACAGAGTACACACCAGAGTCTGACCAAACTAAGTTTATGGCTCAGAAGTTCAGAATCTCCTTATTGGACATTTGCAAAATACATGCTGATACTGTTTTGACAAATCTGGTTTTTTCCCCATCCCAAACATGGTTACAAGCATGCTTGCAGATCTTTCTTTACAACAGAAAGGAACAGTTTAATCTGTGGACTCTTGGCATCAGCAGGCCAAGAGCTGTAAAAAAATAATTTCATTTGAAACCCTATAAGCAAATATTCTTGAACTCTACAAACCCTACATCAATTCACACAAACTGCGGTCAATCTGTTGCAGACAAAGGAAACCTGCTTATACTTGCAAGTGCTCGATGTATACGAATAAAGTCATGTGTCAAAATGAAACAACCCAATTATTATTGCATTCAATATTTTCAGAAAGAATTAGTATACACAGGTTTTTCAAGCAATTACTTAGCAAACCTGTGTGTTGAAATCATGCAAAATGAAGAGGAACTGCAGAAAATTCAGACCTCTACTTAGTTCAAAATGCTATTAGATTTTATTGCATAGCAAACCAGATCCTTTTAAGAAGTTAAACACCGTAAGAATCAACAACTTGCTTCTATTTTTGGCATTACAAATATTTTTTAAAAAGCTACAGGAATATCACTGCAGGAACTTGATATAAGAAGTCATAGCAGAGTCTACTAGTTTGAAATGGAGCAGCTGGCAGCCTTGGATCTACTAGCAGCCTTCACTCCATCAGAAGGAATATCATGGTTACCTACATTATAAGAGATGATTAAACAGATTCTGTCATCTCCAGAAATCAGAGATAATACACTTGATTTTTTTTTTTTTTTAAACATTGAGATTAGTAGTGAATTTGCTTAGTTAAGTATATAAAAATTAAAATTTACCAAATTAGGAAGTCAACAATTCTTGAGCAGTTTCTACTGAAGTCAACTTTTCAGGAAGAAAATTTCCTCAATAAATAGAAAAAAAAAAGTTTTATGGGAATGGCAACTCTATTAAATATCATGTAACCTTTTCCATAAAAATATCCTTTAGTACTCAAAGTTAAATAAAAACTTATATTCCCAATTCCAAAAGACAAAGTATATACTAGGCATATTCTACATTTGCACCTTATCTTATACTTAAGACATCATGTCAAGCAGAGGGGGAAATAGGAACATCTGTAAGATAAGAAATGATTGTTGAGTGTAGCAAGACAGCTTTCAGTAAAAAAACAATGGTTTATGTACTACTCAAGAACTACAAGAGGATTTACCTGAAAAGTGTCTAAAGTACAATGCATTGCTTACATAATTAAATAACAAATGATGTTTTATGAACAAAATGCAGCTTATTAGTAAAATCTGCATTCATAACAGTGACTTTTTAGTAAGATACATTTTCAGTACTGCCTAAGGCTTGCCAAGCTTCAATACACTGAAGCTCAACACTTATATTCTGAAATGTTTTCATCTTCAAGCACATTAAAAAAAATTATTTCTTCCTAGTCCACTTATTCTGATTAAATATCTGGCAGTATAAAAGATTAAGTTATAAAATGCACAGTGCTAGAAATGGCCATTTTTACAGTCTGTTATGCTATTATGTCACAGATCCCTGGATTGAACCAAAGCCTGCACAGCTCTTCACCTGCTACTCAACTCCAGCAGTCCACCTAGGTTTTGTCATCTCTTTCATTTGAGACGATGCAGAAGCACATTCCTTCCCAACTTCTAGAAATCACATTAAAAACCAGCAACTGCTTCCAGAAGAGTTACAAATTTATTACTCAGGAGACTACAGCTATCGTCACCTGGTTACATATACTAAGTACAGTACTCTTGAATGTGCCTTCAGTTCTTTAAAATTTAAAAAATAAGCTGTGACTTTAGCATCCATTAAACACAATTTGAGAAGTCCCAAGTATTTGACGTTTCTAATGAATTTTAAGTTCATCTCTCCAAGCTTTCATTCTCCTTGCCATCCCTTCTAAGAAACATTTTCACAGGTTGGTTTGTTTTAAAAACTCTAGCCCGAGGAGTAGTACTGACCAGCAGCTACTGCTACAGGCTACTGCTTTCCATTGTCAGCTTTTGGTCAAATGCTTATTTTGTTGCTCATCTACAGAATACCAAGAACCAGCAGCATTAGATCACTATGCATATCAGATCGTAACATTAAGCAACTCTAATGTTTGGTTTCTGCAGTTGTTCCACTCAAGTGGGGTTTTTTTTTACTGGATTTATCTGACAGTCATTTACAAATCTTGACATATCAATGACCACATTGACACAGCCTGATAATCATAACAGAATTCTGTTTTCCATAGAAGCAGGGGCTGGAAGCGAGATTATTCAAACTTGGCCTTGGGTAACCAATAGCATATACTTGTAAGCATTTGATAAAGGAACAAAGGGAAAAAAAAAAAAAAAAAAAAAAAGAAAAGAAAAAAAAAAGAGTTAAATGTTCTGGGTTTTTACACTAACAGGAAAAGGCTGATGGAGTACAAGAACTCTATTTTTGTTCCATCTATATTTCATTTTATCAAATTATACCTGCTACTATGCCTCCCCATTCTGATGTTAAAGAGAAAAAAAAATTTTAAAAAAACACAGCCAAACAAGCAAAACACACACATAACAAAACCAACCTCTAATCATTCTTCCTTCTATCCATGCTGAGAGGAAATTTTGCAAAATGTTAACATGCCAGGAAGAGTTTAGACTAGGAACAGTAAGGTGCAACACTGATACAATTCAGCAACAGCAGTTTCCTTCACCATGAGGCAGACAATGACCTGGTTCTATGAGGACAAACTTTTCACTTCTCAACATCTGTCAGTGCTTCATTTTTATCAATTGCTTTTCCTGACAGATGGCCTTGAGATACAATTTGTCTGTAAATTCTTTTTTTTTAAAATCTGAAAATATAGAGATACTCTGATGCTTATCCAAGCACTTTTTTTTTTTTTTTTTTTTAGATTTCTGAGCATAATGAAGCATATATTCAAGTACTGAATAAAATTATCATAGTAAAGAAACTGGTGCCAAATAAGAATATAACTGTATACCTAAGCCTTACTTCACCTATGAACTACAGATCACACTGAAAAATATTTAAATGGGTAAAGGCACATCTATTTATACCTCTTCCACACAAACCAAGCTGCTACTCCACTGAACTCCAGGAATATTAAGAAACATACTAGTAGAAGTTCAGAGCACTTCCCTGAAAGGTATCTCTTACTATATGGATCCCTTTTTACCTATCCTAAGCTGTACAGGAAAGAGAAGTACAGTTCGTCCATTCTGTACTTATTAGGAGGTTTAATAATAGGAACAGAGGAAGGTTTTTGTGTATACACACCTCTAGGAGCCACAAACCAGCATACAAGACACAGAATTAGTAAAAGGGCAAATGAGAATTTAAAGGCAAGAAAAAATACACCCATGACAATAAAAGAGATAGCAACCTTCCATGCTCCACTGTTCCTCTTAATAACGGGCCAGGAAGATTAATTAATTTAGATTGAGGGGTGGGGGAAGATTTCACCTTCTTCCAAAGAGTCAACAATCTATCACAACTGTATAGAGGATGCTTTAAGGTTGTTTCTTATATTAAATTTTCAGGTTGATGTGCCTTGCTCAAAGACTTAATGATCTGATCAAATCACCACAGCTGAGTCGTGATAAAACTCTTCCTCAAGCCAGACTGGCAGAGAGCCAATGAGATTTATAAGTATGTTTTTATCCCCATCCTTATTTAACATGGTATGCATGCTTATTAAGCAAAAGTCCCTGATGAAACAGACCATTGAAGAGACATTTTCCCCCATCTCCATCATTTTTTGTGGCTAACGATGCCTTCTCAACTCCCAAAACCCATAAAAAAAGTACTGAACAGCTAAGAGCATATGGTTTGTGGTCGCATACTGCTATGTGAAGTAGATGAATCCCTCTACCAGTCATGTACCCCACACTGTTATAGTAAACATGACTAGCCCAACACTTACAGCAAGATAAAACATCCATGAATGGTGAAGGTCATTTCACTGCAACTGCAAATTAAATAGCTTGGCTTCTAAGATTCAGCTGCTTTAGACTCTGCAGGCTTTACTCAGCTCTGCTTCTTCCTCCTTTGGAGAATTCGTTGTCCAGTTTGTATTGAATCAGAGTGTTTCCGTGCCAAATTAGAACCTCATGGCATAAATCAGCTACAGACTAAAAGTTACTGTCAACTAAAAAAAGCAAATTCCATAACTAAAACATTCTAAGGACATAAATTATGTGGTAACTGTTTAGGACAGCGAAATGGTCAAAAATCCTTCAGTAACACTGCTCATATTGAAAATTATGGTTAATAGTTGAATGAAATCTTATCCAGCCCTCTCAGGAAACCGCACAGTAAGTGGTAACAACCTATTCCACCATTATGACTTGTAACAGTCCTTCAGTCCTGTTTGTTATCACTTTTCAAATCTCAAAAATGAAGTAAATTACAGAAGAGTTTAAGCATTTTGCTACAATGCTTATTTTAGAAGAATTAAGTTTCCTATGCTTGTTTCCATCTCAGACACTAAAGAATGTTTCTCTACCCAGACTATGGTAGCAGGTTTAAGAACAATATAGCATGATTCCCAGGCTTTATCTTGTCATCCTCCAAGTGCTATCCTTCAGAGGGCCATAACTTCCAAGTCAAATACTTCCATCCCAGACTTTAAAGCAAAGCTCCTAAACTAGCTCTGAGCAGGCATCCTCCACATTGAGAAACATCAATCACACCAGCTGAAGATAAGTGAAGGGGAAGCTTTAATTAGATCAAGTAAACATCACCCAAGAAGGATAACCAGGTGCCTTGTCTTGCAGTGACCACATACTTGAACATACCCACAGAATACTGCAAGAATTCATAGCCTACATCCCAGTCTTTCAGTTTTATGAGGGTAGTAAACGAACTAACCAAAAACTTTGCAAACCCAAAGACCCTAATAACTCCAAAACTGATGGATTCGGTGTCATTCACCCAACACTCTTGATCAGCAGCACAATATCTATTTTTTACAGTTCTGGTTGTCATAGAATTCATGTTAAGGTTACGAGAGTACACAACAAAGAAACCTGAAACCAGTAAGTCCCACAAACCAAATACAGCAAGCACCATGAGCGCTTAAGGCAAAGTTGTTCTACAGCGAATGACTAACAAACATAAAAGCTCTCTGGCAGCTAAGCTCCCTCTAAACGTAACGGCTGCAGTCATCTGTTGCAAAGAACCATATTTGCTTTTTCTTTTTTTCATCTGTTTAAACAAACAATAGAAGCTCGGAAAGGAAATGATCAAATTGTGTTTTCGTGCTAATTTGAAGGAGGAAAGGCTTTCAGTGCTACAGATAGAATGAAAAAAGGGAGTGGAAAAATAAAAAGCTTATTCACTCTTAAATATATATATATATTAAAAAGATTTTATACCAAAAGTTTTGTTCTGTTCGTATCATGTGAAGTCTTGCAGAGGTACAAACTCAGTGAGCTAGGAAGCGCCAAAGATATTTTTCAGGAAATGAGATAAAATTTGTCTAAATGATCTCACAAATATTCAAGAAACTAATTCTTAAGTCTTTACTTTTTCTTTTCTGTTTACAGAAATCTTGTCAGAGATTGGTTGATATTAGCTGTCTTGAATTCCTTTCTTAGTATATGTATTTTAATGAAATATTTTTCATTCCATTCTGTACTAAATCAAAATACTAAAGTCAGATTCATTGAGCAGCTGCAAGTTCCCTGACCAGCCAAAATAGATGAACTTCCTCTAAACAACTAGTGCTGACTTGCAACCACTGCAACCATTTGCACAATTTCAACCAGTTTCAGTGGAAAGGTGCTTTAAATGCAGACAGTCTTAAATGTATTTCGGTTTGTTCTTCCCACTGATCTAGTTTGGAGATTAAGAATACCATCTATGTTTACAACCAAAAAGCCAAATGTCTTAAGTGATTAGAACAACTTCATAATGTGATTAGCTTCTACATAAACTAAATAGTGCACATTGGACTCTAAAAGAACTTCAGACTACGGTTTGACATTGAATTCTGTGAAAGGCCAAGTTTTAAAAAATTACCACATCAACTTTACAACTCAGAGTTTCCTGAAGTAAAATTAAAACTTAGTTAAAAATCTCACATCGCAGTTATCCAGATCACAGTTTGGCTATTGAGAGCTTGCACTTCATAACTGAATTGCAAAGAATCAGAAGCATTTTCAACCACAGTAAATAGAGATGAAGTTACTGCTCTCAGGTAGCAGGAGTTCTAATGCCAAGAAAAAAATCCGAACTATTTTATTTTAAATTCTTTGTTACTGTAGTCACTTTTACATACTACCTGTCATATACAACCAATATTTCAGAGCATGTGAGTTCTGTTATTTAGGTTTAAACTAAGAATAGATTTTCAAGACTAGAAATGCCAAAGCTAAAGATTTGTACTTGCTAACAACCAGAGTAAAAATAGCAGTCCGTCCTCACTTCTCCCACGAGAAGCTTTGTAAAGCCAGTTTCAAAGTGAACTCTCTAACTGCTATCCTGTCTGCTTTACCTCTGGAAATATTGATTATAAAAAATCTAGATTTCGTGATTAAAGTTTTCTGAGGCAATTTTTCCCCCTCTTCTACATCCCAGAGGATACCTTACTCATCTAAAAGCTACTCTGGTCTCTTCCTATCCTAAGAGCCCAGCTATAGGAAACCCACTTCCCACACTGGTTATTTTTCTTCCTAATAGGTGCAAAGATAGATCTCTGATAAGACATTTAGTCATTGAGAATAGGAGGGAGGAGGAAGGGAGTAGAATCTCTTCAGTACACTTTGAGAGAATAAAGGAAAATGCCGAGTGAAACCAGGTCAGTTGCCAAACAACTCTATGCACAGGCATTTAACATGCATAACATCATCTCATTGCTACTCATTACAATCACTGAACATTCTCTCATAAGAGAACAAAAATACCTCTTACACTCATTTATAATCATGGAAAATGCTCAAAAATCATCAAGTCCATTGGCCAGTATTAAGAACCATCTTACCTTAGTAATCTCCTCTGTATGTCATCAAGTCTAGCTTTTAAGTGAGGCAACTGAACATCTCCATGAACACTGTTCACAACATAGTATGGCTGAAAAATGCACATTTGCACAGGTTTCTTAAAAGCCATGAATTAAATGAGAACATCATTACAGATCCATTGCACCCAATAATACTGGCCAATGCATGACTGATACAAAATGCCAAAGGAGGAACATTTTACTGCAGGGCAGTTTGTCACACTGCACAAAGCCCTGGGACACCTGCTCAATGCAATGACTCCAACCAAATATAAGCCCCTTGGAAATTCTGAAATTACTAAATATCACTAAAAAATGACTGGCCTGTCTTCCCCTGTACATACTATTTTAAAATAATTCATTACATCCCCAGTGTTTCTTCACAACACCTACACATTCCTATTCTCCAAGGTTACAGCAGAAAATGTAATCATTTTTTAATCTTTCAAGAGGAAGTAATTTTATTTAAAGATGAAAAGCACCATGTATGGTTAAAGACGACTCACTGACTGCATCTTTGAACTTATTTTGCCAGTTTTGCATCATCTCCAAACCATAGAAACACTACTCCCTTTTTACAGATGAGGCTGGAATGAAGCCAGATTTGCCATCCATTCATATTACAGGACATAATGAAATCTATTTAACCTCAGGGCTAAACAACAGCAGCACATATTGAAAAGTAATACTACCACTATTTCAGATTCAGATGGAAGACAAAAATACTGTTCACCACCTTTGCTTGAAAAGAATTGCAAAAACCACAGTATCAAAATTGAGTGAACTAAACAGCAGCTTCTCAATAATTTAAAATGAGCTACAAGTCATATCAACATCCAGTACCTTCTTACTACTATTTACAATGTCAGCATGTAGGAAAGGAAGTTTCACTTAAGACTATCTGCTCTTGCACTGTCAACATTATTTCAAATATGTTCAAGGTTTCTCTAAGCTTTTTAAAATAAACAAGAATGGCAGTCCATTTCAGTTTTATCCTTCTTTGCAAAAGGAAGCCACAGTATGCTTGGCTACAACCTTCACTCTAGTACACTATGCAGAAGATTTCCTACAACAGATCTTATCTAACCTTCTTTGATGTAGCCAGAAGAAGTATGTCATTAAATGATGCACAGCATTTCTTGTTTCTACTAATCCAAGGTTACACAGCCCACAGCCTAAGGGATCAAAGAGATAAAAAGGTCACACATTATAACAAAGGAAAAAAGCTAAATTTTTTAATCTGTTATTCATAGCCCTTTCTAATGATTACAGACTACTACATCAAGACTATTGTCCAGGCCAGAATAAAAACTACAGATATTTTTTATTTCCTCTCCCTTCGTACATACATAAAGCAGCCATAAAGGACAGGGTAATTAGATGTGTGCTAATATGCAAGTTCAAAATAATAACAATGAAAGCTATTGACAATCCTTATATATTATCAGCAGCCTAAGACAAAAAGCTCAGCAGTACTTATTAGACAGTAAAATAGGAGACCAGCAAAGATGATCAATACAAATCATCTCAAAACTACTACTCTGGATCTGGTGCCATCATTTTAGCCATTATGGGATAAAAATGCTTTTTGAATAAGCTAACATTTCCAACAGATTGCATCTTTCTAGGCTGACCTTCAGCTACAACATTATCCCCCCAACCCCATCACCACTGCATACAGAAAGAGACTAACGGTGGAGCTAGAGATAAATCTCACCGCACCAAAGCTGTGCCTGCCACCACTGTTGACCCCTAAAGCCAGAATCAAGGCCAATGAATTTAACTTCATTCCCCACAGACACCTGCAAAGGCCAATAATACATAACTTGTTTCTGTTTAACCCATTTCTTGCTACAGAATAGCATTCACTCGATTTCACTTGTAGAAGGCATACCTTGAAGCATTTGAAATAAGTAATTCTAGTTGTGATGATTCCCATTTTGTTATGAAGCTATATACTGGAAAAATACTGCTATTACTAATGCATTAAATAGGTTATATGCTTTATAACCTAAACAGCATTGCTTCTAAGCTTGTGGTCTAATCTGTCCCTGGAAATGCAGTTTATTTTTCTCCACAAGAAAAAAAAAAGAAATATATATATAGTACCAGGAATATATTTCAAACACAGATAAATAAAACAGAACTCCATTCCTAATTACATTAAGTGGAAATTGAAAGGACAGATTGTCTGAGACAAAAAAAAAAAAAAAAGTATGCAAGATCTTGCTAAAGCAGTGCTGGATTAAATGGCTGGTCTGTCCTCTCCTTAGAATGTTTGATCTACCCTTAAGCCTTACCTTTAAACAGTAAAGAATATTTATGACCACAAGCATCAAGCAAATCATTAAGTAGGACCAGAGGACAAAACATACTACCGAAACAAGTCCACAATATATGTTCCTAGCTAGGAGAAATGTGACCACACACATCAATATATTGCCAAAACCTTCTTCCTATAGCCTCTTGTCTACAGACTGTGAACCCTCAAGACACTCACAATATAACCCAGAGGTTTGGTGTTGTGCGTTTTGTTTGGGGTTTCTAGATGGTTTGGTGGGGTTAGGTTTTTGTTTGAGGTTTTATTTTGTTGGTTTGGGGGGTTTAGTTTGTTGTTGGGTTTTTGGTTTTGTTCCCCCCCAGTAAAGTGCAGTAGCTGAAGAGCATATGTAGCAGTAGCTGGACTAGAAAGAAATGAGATGGGACATTATGATATTGCCCAGTGTTATCTATGCACATTAAGACAGAAATAAGTGATTCTATCATTATTACATTTCTAGGTACACACCAATGCTTTTAAAGACCCATCTCATAGTTCATGTAAGAAACCAGCACGGTGAGGTGTGCTGTTTGCACCAGCTCCCCCCAGATTTGCTCCCTGAAGCACAAGGTGCAAGGAGAATAAGGAAGATAAAGAAACCAATGAATATTTGTTTCCAAGGAACTATTTCTCATCATATATGCCTCCTAATTTCCTCATTATATGTAAATTCCAAAGGTGTGGAAAGGATGTCTCAGCCACAGTATATAGTTTGAGCTACCTTGATTAACATTTCAAAGAGAGTGATTCAGACCCAGGAAAACTAGGAAGACAGAATTAAAGGACATAAGACATGGTTTGGGTCAGTCAGGGAGACCAGCAGGGTTGCAAGATAAGAGACAAAAGAGAATGGAAATGTTACTAAAATAATTAATGAGCATTTTTTTCCTCCAATCCTTCACTCCCCTCCACACACACCCCAAGAAAAGTCTCATTTCTTTCCTTAATATTCTGTAGTCCTGCCAGGAAGTTGCTGTGAAAGGGTAAGATTTGGGACAGATTAAAACAATCCCAATACAAACAGTTAATCTGAGCTAGTGATCAGACCTATCAGTTTTCAAAGGTAACATACTGCTGAACAAATGCTGTCCAAAGACGTTTCTCAGCTTTGTTTCCCTACATTTAGTTCACAGTCAACTGGAAAACAAAACGGCTGTGCTGCTGAGGTACAACTTCACTCAGGCAACTTTGTTCATGACATCCATCTAAAATTTGTGAGGGAAATGATCTCAGTAAATATTAAATCCAAAAAGCAAAAAGCTACCCAAACAGAGGGATAATAAAATAATAAAATCCAGCAATACAGCTCAAGTTAAATAGTTTAAAGGCATAACTACACTAGCTAGTAGGTATTTTCATTAAAAAAAAAAAAAAAAATCATGTCTTTTTAAGCTCCTTTTCTGCCAAAGAGTCATTTTCACCTTTTTTATTCTTAATACTTTTTTTTTTTTCTTCTATTCTACACACATAATGCACCTAGTCTGTCTGGTAAAGAGAAAAAAACAAGATCAATTATTTTTTATGCATGCAAAAATGTACTAACACACTGAAGAATTACACTTTCTGTATGGTGATGCAAGACTGCAAACTTTATAGCAAGCTCTTAAGAAAACCACATAATATATTTGTCTGTCTATGCACGTGCAGTTCGTTAAAGAGATAAACCAGCTCTGACAGCTATACCATGTTCTGTGAATACAGTAAGGCTATTTTTTTTTATCTTGGTTCATGCAAATAGCTCCATTCAGTTACTAATTTATTCAAAACTGATGAACCCACAGGGAGTTGCAGAAACAGGAGAGCTTATTTTCCAGTCCATCAGTAAACTGAAAGTGTGATCTCTTCTAGCTCCAAGAATAAATCTGGAGGGACATGGGTAAGCAAAATCAATTAGATCAAGTCCCTTCAGTACAAATACCACTGTCAGTAAGTAGGATTAAGGGGAAATTCTTATAAATGCAATTTTCTTAGTCATTCAGTATATACACGATGACTGAAACTAAAAAAGATGAAATTCCATCATTCATACAGATATTCATTGAATCATCAAGCACTCCTGGTTGGAAAAGACCTTTAGAGGTCATCTTGTCCAAGCCCCTGCACCAGCCAGGGCTAATTTCAAAAGAAAGCTCAGTTTGCTCGATACCTTGATCACTCTAGTTATTAAGGGCTCTAAAAACAGAGAAATCAGTGAAACCTCTTCCAGTGCTTAACCACTCATGCTGTGGATATTTTTTAATCTTTTACCTGATCAGAATTTCCCTGCTACAGCGTGTGACTGTTGTCTTCTGTTTTCATTACACACCTCCAAGAAGATCCATCTCCTCTAAATGGCCTCTTTTAGATAGTTAAGTCAGCAGTCAGATCTCTCATCATTTTCTCCTTTTCCAGTTGAGTAAACCCAGCTTCCTCTGCCTCCCCCTGCACTTATGCCATTGCCCCCAGACCTTCTTAACATTCCTCTACTGGACTCTTCTTCATAAATCCTTCTCTTGCACTGGGAAGTCCCAAACTGGACACAATTCCCCAGATATAATCTCCCAGTTGTAGACTAGAGGGGAATCATTGCTTCCTTGACCCCTGGCTGAGTTTTTCCCAAGACAGAACAGTATCACGTTGGCCTTGATTGTCTCAAGAACGCACCACAGTAATATCCCAGGTACTGTGGCACAAAAATATTTGACCAAAAGTAGCCTGATAAAACTCAGGCTGGAAAAAAATTTAGGAAAAAGTTTGCAATTAGAAGTGTCATTCACTATTTTGTGACAAAGAAAAAATCAGGACTGTACATAAGTAAACACTGAAGAACAACCATATTTAACAAAAAGTTGAATGACATACTAAATAGTTATATACTTAGTCACTATCTAATATATCAATAGTTATAGGTCAAAAAGAATTAAATATTATTTACAGTTAATAGTTCCTGATTTTTTTTTAAGTAATGATTTGGGTTATAAAAATAATATCTTAGAATAATTTTACATAGATTAATCCATTGTGTGGAAAAAAAAACAACTAAATGTTGCTAATCCCAGTTGCCGTTCTGTGCTATTTTCCTTCAGTTCATACTACCTGCACTAGACATATCCACAACCTCAAAACAGGATTAAGCTTTCAAAGAGACTCCACCCGACTACTCTGAGCAACAGCACCTGTGGAACCAGCATCCTGCCAGCCAAACAGTCTTTGCTCCAAAAGGCATATGGCAACAGAACTGTGGTCTCCATTTATGAGTCTGAGGATCAGAAATTAAACCCTCCTGGCAAACATCACAAAAAACAAAAAAGCTGAATATAGTCTTACAAACCCTCAAATCACAGCAAAATCAAATGTCACAATACACAAATATATCTGGCAATGCACTTCCTTATGAACTCTTAAGAGACTAAACCATTTGCTTACTCAAAAATCAATCCTGATGAGATTAAATGAAACAGGACAATATTGCCTGAGATCAGAAGAATAGTATTTAGGTGTTGTAGAGCCATGTTTTGCCAGTGGTTGAGATCAGGATGATGGAATTTATTATAAAAAAAAAAAATCTATTAATTTATCACTATTAATGAGGAGTTGTGATCATCATTTAGAGTACTGTCCCAAGAGAGAAAGATGAAAAGAAGTGGAAAAATCCTTTAAAGATGCTTTTTATCAAGTGTCAGAAAGCACTTCTGCCTGTTTTATAGCAAATGAGTGTCTGTCAAGATAATAAAGTGATCCGTTTATTCATCTGCAAATCACATGAGTATGTACCAGTGGACTAACCTGGGGTTTGATAGAGACAATGCAACACATCAGTGATTTTCTGGAATCTCAGCACAACACAACAAACATGTTTATCCACAATAAAACTGATATTCTAATCATCATCAGTAAAATGCATTTTAAAATCTGAGTGTTATCCTACAGCAACATTTATTCAGTAACTCAGACAAGAAAGATTCACCATGTCTTTCTGACAACAAATGTTTCTAGACATTTTTTAGTATTGCTCTTTCTAAAAAAAACAAAACAAAACAAAATTAGATCCCTTAGATGTAAATTATTTTGGACATTTGGGAGGATAAGATGCTGGACTTTGTGACAGTTGCAAATGCTATCTTCCATATTTTGAAAGATCTGTATTTTCTCATTCAGTATGTCTCAATTTTTTTTTTTAATGAAACATGAAGTATCAAGCACTGACTCTGCTCTGTGGCTGCTTCTGGCTGAAAGCCCTGCTAAAATAGATATTCTAGTTCTTGCCTAAAATTACAACTGATTTTAACAGACTCTTGTTTCAGAATAGAGAGATGAGAGGCAGTATCAGCTGAGTGTCTTTGACAACCTGAATTGTCAAGAACTAAAAAACTATCTTGTAATAAAAAGCTCTACAGAGAGCTGTACAGCAAGAGAATATTGTAAGCTCCCTCCTTTGTATATATCATGTCTTCAACATTAGTTCTATTTGATTTTCCCTTTTCTATTGTACAGTATTTGATTTGTACTTATTCCTTTGTGATTAAGTGAAGGCTTGTCAGCAACCACAGAGAAAGAGTTTACTCATAAAAACAAGAAAAAAATACAACCTTACTTCAGTGCTCACTTACATAGCAATGATGATCTCATCACTAAGAGATTCCCTTCATCTTCTATAAAGATGCACTGATCTTAAAAACAGTTTACAAAAAAAAAAGACCTGGAAATCAGTCCAGCTGATAACACCTGCCTTTGATTTCCTCCACCAATTTGTGTAGTCCAACACACATCCACTTTCCCAGTCCTTCAAAGGTTCCTCTTATCCTTACTCCCAAGAAACACCCTAGTGAGGAAGCTGACTTTAGATCCTGCTTCAGATCGCAGGATGCTCTAACATTCCTTTCTGGCCTTACACTGTGAATTTATGTGAAAATATATTTTTATTCTTATTTTATTCAGATAGTCCATCTCGGCTTTAAAAGTGCTTCAATTTAATATTTTCTAGCAGAACACACAGGCACCAACATAGTTACCACCCCTTTTCTTCATACGCTAGATATCCATCACATAATTTTTTGACATACAATCTTTTGCAGCTGGTACTCCAGGATCAGTTCTCTTGCATCTCTATATTACCTTCTTCCAGAAAATAGCATCTGGGGACTTAAAACAATGACAGAAGCTTTCCCCCTGTGGGCTATATTTTGGCATTAAAAAAATTCCCCTCACTAACACAAATGCAAATTCAACCCTGCCACCCCCCAAAATAATATTAAGTTACAGCAGTAGAACTTAATGTCAAGATCAGACCCGCTATCACCAGCTAACCACTAACCCCATGTTTGAATGCACTCTGCATCCCTACACACTCAAATAAAGGTGACCTTTTCCATCTCAAATATACAAATTTCTAGCAGCTCCCACACACTTCCATTTTTATGCATCTCTGAACTGATGCTACTGTGAAAGCATCACCAGCCTTATACACTCCTTTATTTGACTTACGCTGCTTCAGAAGCATCTGCCTCTTTCTCTATATATAGGTTGGCAAGAGATTTTTGGTTTAGTTTAAAGGAAGTAACAGCACAGCTAATTTTGAAGACTGTATAGCTACTAGTTCAAAGACACGTATCAAACTGTAGAGTTTCTCAGCATAGTTGCCTTAATTGAGTGTGGGTTCAAACCAATTTCAAAACAGAACAGAAAGACTTTAATAATTAATATTACTCTCATGTTAGTGTCATTTTTGAATAAAAGAATATATTTTAAGTTTTAGTTGTCATGCCTACCAGTAGTACTGCATTTTTTTACAGGATTCCCTGTACAGATAAATCTATGAAATGTCACTTTGACTTGTTCAGATTTGAAGAGCAAGAAGCAAGGGAACCAACATATGCAAACATATAGGTTTATGTGAAATACAGGGTGGATCTGGTATCACCTCATACATACCCCTGAACAAAGAAGAACACTTTCTCAGTAGAAGATCTTTGTTAGGCATCGTATTTCAAAATATTTACCTGACCTGTTTCTTGTTTCCATTCTGTGCAAGAAACTTCAAGGTATCAAAAGACTGAGAGAATCACAAGCCACCACTGCTATCAACAACTTGAAAAGCCTATTATTTCAAAGAAGCTCAAGTTTACTGAAAGGATGTGATGCAAGCCCTCAAGTTCAATGGTAATGGCATATCAAAAATGAAGAACAGATTATTTCACCCATACATGCCAATTTTACTCTAGGTCAGCATAAACTGGATTCCTGCTTCACACTTTTCATAAATGTAAATTAGGACCTAAATAAAACACCGTCTCTCACTTTCAGCTCATGCAAAAACTAATCCTTTCAGAGAACCACCAGCAACTGCCTAGCACATGATGGCTGAGACACGCAAAGGAGGACACAGCACCACAGGGCTGCTGGCACTCCCTTCCCAAATCACAGCCGGACTGCAACTTATTTTTTTTTTTCCCAATTTTGAAACACAATCTCTTACCTTTCAGCAAAATGCTCTACCAGCTTCGAAGGCTTTCCAGAGGTCAGCAGGAGACAGAGTCTTTCCTGTTGAAACTATTGCCAAAATATACTAAACATGCAGAGTCAGAGGAGAGGAAGAAAAGAAGGGAAGAGAGCTTGCAGGGCTGTCTGGGAGATTCATGTGCCTGAGCAGGGTGCTCATCCACAGGACAGGAATCTTGGCTCTGGCCTGATGCTAAGTGAATACATAAATATTTTTCCTAATCATTTTACGTAGCTTTTTTTCCAAGTAGTACTGCAGGACTAAAATCTGCAGCCCATATCTGCAAATCCCATTATTGTTAAAATCACATTACACTACAACTGCACAAACATTAATAAGGCTAATGCAATCAGCTGAATTTCTGAAATTAAATACATCTTTCACAAGGAAAATTCCCATTGAAAGAGTTCAAAAGGGTTAAATAAGAAACATATAAGATGTCGGAGCCAAAGAAACAGTAAACAGTACACATCTTATTACCAGCCTTCCCTGTAGCCCAAGAGTCACATTTGCACACAAAAGAAAAAACGTAAATGTCAACTGACCACTTCGGGAAAGGAATAAGCAGCAACACTATATTCTAAATTCTTGTTACCTGAGTTACAAAGTACCATTATTTCTGCTGGATTTCACTGTGGATCAGATGCCTTGGGATGCTGAAGCCTATCTGACAGGCTCCAGCTTTCTCTGGTGTCTCCCAGGGCCAGTTATTCTCACATCCTCCACACTGCTTTGCCTAAAGCCTGGAGGCATTATCCCCTGTGAACAGTCACGCTTCTACCAGGCTTAGTAACTATTCCAAAGACAGCAATGTACTTGTGTCCTTCAAAATGCACTCTGGTTTCCTATCAGGTGTAAATCCCTACAAGATAAGGCCCAGAGCCCTGTTTCTGCCTTCTAGTATAAGAGCACAGGAAGGGGCGGGGGGGGGAACCAAAGAAAAAGCAGCCTTCTTTTGTATTTTTGTTCTTCAGCTTGTTTGTTTTTTTAAAAAAATCTATCACATTTTTTATACTGTTTTGTGAACATTACAAAGAAAAAATTGCTACTGCTACTTTTTGTATTTATGAGAAAAACAATCTTCTTCTCAACACAATGTTTTAAACCACCTAACCACTTCAGAGGACTTTATAAGAAAAACTACATTTGCAAAGAGCAAACAGAGTTCTATCCCAACACTTTATTTCAAAGAAAGCCAGTAGAAAGTTAGGAGATAGCAAGCATAGAGTTATCCCAGTCAAGAAGTCAGGAGCATGATTTTCAAGAACTACTGATCTGCTAAAAACTGCCTTAGAAAAATCACAAAAAAATAAACATATCTGTTTTGAAAGAATGCCAAACTATTTAAACCTTTTCTAATACACATCACATTAGAACTTCAGAGTGATAAGTGATGACTTGAATCATGATTACAAAATTATTTTCAAAGACATATCATTAAGTACATGAACTAGCCTTTCTTTTTTTTTTTCCTTTTCTTTTTTTACAATAACAGGAAGATAAAAATCAGATTAATTGTATCATATCATGAAAAAGCAGGAAAAGGCTTGGTTTTTCTTACCTGAACAGTCTGTAAGACCAACACCAAAGGTTTCTTAATGAGCAGAGCAGGAGCAGGCCAGGAGCAACATCACTACATAAAATAACATATGTTTCATTTACATAGTCGTGTCATGTGATTGATCCTCATAACCTGCACATGGGCAATACTTACCAACTCAAGTAATGCCACCTCTTCAAAGCCCCCAAAATGTATCCAGAAATAGCCTTTAACCCTCACCTTAGCAAACCAGACAGAAGTTCAGGTTCACATCAGCCATAGCAAATGCTATAATCCTTCCCTCCACTTTCTGGGCACTTTAACAAAACTTCTCTGGACTTCTTGGTAATTGTTGCCCTCCCTTGTCAGAAACTCAACTATTTATTTAAACATGAGCAGGACACTGCTGTAGCCACATTTGCATCACCCATCCAGCCCAGAAAGAGAAACCAAGCTAGTTACAAATACCTATAGACAGAAGCTGATAGTAAACCTGATCATAGCTGGGAACAAGGAGTTATCAGAGTGGAATCGCATCATTTTAGGAAGTATCAGCTCCAGATGATATTTGCATATTAGTGTAACTGCATCGCAACCTACAAATCTGCTCTTTCTACTGGAGAAACACAGCTCATGCAGGTTCTGCATCCTCTGTTTCCCTCCTGCTGTAGTCACAGGTTCAGACAGGAAAAAGAGCCTCCCTAGGAGGAAAACACCTTGTCCTAGCGTCCCTGCCCTCTTCCTCCACCAACCCTAAAAACAATATAGCAACAAAAAAAGTCAGAGTTCCTGCTCAGTTATCATCTCCGGTGTAGATGTGCTCTCCATAACCTTACATGCCAGAGGACTGGGAACAAAGGGCTCCTTCCGGAGCAACTCCTCTTGTCCTGCCCTCCTTAACCCAGACAGTAAACATCATTGAGGTGGCCACAAGCCATGGCCTCCTAAATATCAGAACGAAAACAAATTCCTTGCAAGTCTCACCCTTCAGTGATCACCACCTCTTCAAGGATTGACATAAAGGTGTGCTAACTAATATTTGTGACGGTCTTGAACAGTACTAATGCCTGGTTTAGGGCTGGGAAGGACCTATTGTTTCACAAGATACAGAAGATGCCCCCACCTTCCAGAGTTCAAGGACCACTGGAGAAGAGTCAGGTTACTCTGTGCCAGAAGATGTCAAGCGCCCAGCACAAATACCATTTTAAAGACTGTTTCCTGACAAATATGGTGGGCTAACCACTAAAAAGAAATATATGCAAGAGAATGTCTGGTATAGCAAAAGCATAATTTTTTCTCTCATCTTTATTTGATCAGATTTGAATGGAGATCAAATGGGACTTCTGATAAAATCTGGAGCCAGCTTGTGAAAGAACCCAATGCCAGCATGGGAGGAAAAAAGCCCACAGTGATTGGCAAACAGCTCCCCAGATCAAGTTGCATCTACATATCCATCCATCCACATCCATTACCACCTGCAGCTGAGAAGACTGCTGCTTTACGAGGGACCTTTGCTACACCATGATAACCTTTGTTATTAAGGAATCTGAGCTGCATAACAAAGGAGGGAGGAAAACACCATGATTCTTTTGAAAAGCTAAAAAGCTACTAGTTCAAATGCTTTCAGCTGGGCATTTCTCCTGACTCCATAAGTGAATGAACACTTCCTAATTCAACCTCAGTTATAGGCAGACCCTCATGATGTTCTCATTCTAAGATCCAAAGGAAAGCACTTTAACTCAAACCAGCCTGAAAGAGCTGTAAGAGCAACTGAATTGAAAAGTATTTGGGAAATCAGCATGGATAAAGTTTCATAAAGCTTTGGTACATTTTTAGCAGACTTTTAAAGCCACACATACAGTTTGCTTCTGTTTATTTACCACCATTTTGGGACCAGTCTTGTCTAATATCTTTATCAATGACCTGGATGAGGGGATCGAATGCACCCTCAGTAAATTTGTAGATGATACAAAATTAAGTGCGACTGTCAATCTGCTTGAGGGTAGGAAGGCTCTGCAGAGGGATTGGGACAGGCTGGAGAGATGGGCTGAGGTCAACTGTATGAGGTTTAACCAAGCCAAGTGCTGGGTCATGCACTTTGGTCACAACAGCCCCAGGCAGTACTACAGGCTTAGGGAGGAGTGGTGGAAACCTGGCAGGAAAGGACCTGGGTATGTTGGTTGACAGCCAACTGAACATGAGGCAGCAGCATGCCCAGGTGGCCAAGAAGGCCAACGGCATCCTGGCCTGTATCAGAAACGGTGTGACCAGAAGGAGTAGGGAGGTGATCATGCCCCTGTACTCGGCACTTGAGACTGCACCCTGAGTACTGTGTCTAGGTTTTGGCACCACACTACAAGAAGGACATCGAGGTGCTGGAGGGGGTCCAGAGAAGGGCAATGAAGCTGGTAAGGGGTCTGGAAAGCATGCCTTATGAGGAGAGGCTGAGGGAACTGGGCTTGTTTAGTCTAGAGAAGAGGAGACAGAGGAGACCTTATTGCTCTCTACAACTACCTAAAAGGAGGTTGTAGTGAGGCTGCTGTTGATCTCTTCTCCCAAATTACTAATGACAAAACAAGAGGAAATGGCCTCAAGTTGCATCAGGGGAGGTTTAGATTGGATATTAGAAAGAAATTCTTTACTGAGTGGTTAGGCACTGGAACAGACTGCCCAGGGAGGTGGAGGAGTTACCATCCCTGAAGGTGTTTTAAAAAAAGAATAGACATAGTACTTGAGGCTATGGTCTAGTGTATAGAGAGATGTTAGGATAAATGTTGAAATCGATGAACCTAGATGTCCTTTCCAACCATAATGATTCTCTACCCCTGCTAAGAAGCTGCAAAATAGCATTCCCAGCTGTTGTATATACAAAACACAACTACAATTATCCCAAGTATTTTTTAATCCACTGTTTTAAGTACAAATTTTGAAGACTCCTTTAAACCAAAACAAAGCTTTTTATTTTCTTAGTTACATAGTGTAGAAAGGAAAGTGGTTTTTTAAAAAACTTACTTCTTCATGGACAATTACTGCAACAAACATCTGACAATACTAAAGAAAAAAAGGTAGATAGGGTCAAATTTATTATGCATATTTCCTCACAAGTTGTATTGTTATGCCTCTCAAATACTATGTATTTGTACTATGTCTCTCAAATTTTACTGTAACAAAATCAGCACTCATTCTTACATCTTTATCAAGAATGAAACCACTATACCCTCCTATTCAAGGTCAGGAAACATTTTATTAGCCCTAGACTATTATTCCCAGCAGGAGAGAAGAAAAATGCAGCATGTGTTAACCAGATCATAAGCACCTTTGTATTATCAAAATATCAGCACAGACACGTCTTCACTGAGTTTGCAGTAATTCAAATGCAGAACCTGATTACGGAGAGGGTATTAGAGACTTGCTCAATCCTCATTTCACTTGTTTGACTGAAACAGGAAAAAATGATGGTACAAAAGAAATGGTTTAAGTCTTTACACAGCTCACAGCCTCCTATCATGCTAATGCTTAGATATTAAAATCAGAGGCAGGAGGAGAATGCAGGAGGAATACCACTCCTCAATTTTTAATTTCATTTGACAGTTTGAAACAAAAACACTGTAGAACTTTAATATAATTTGCTTTCTATTATCATCAAAAACAGTGAGTAGTAAGATCCCTCCCCTCGGTAATTTTCAGACAGACATTGCCACAGGTAGGATAAAGTACACTAACATATATTTATACATAGCCAGAGGCTGTTTCATAAAAAAGGTTACTGGTTAAATAAATGATCTTCCATACGGTGTGCTGCTTGCTGGGAACTCACAGAATACACTGACCATGGATGAGAACAGCCGTTAAAGAGACTAAAGTCAACGTAACCATCTCTTCCTAAAGTCTGGGAAAACACAAGGACTTCACAGCCTGCTTCAGAGCTAATCCTAGTTTGTACTATTTCACACCAGTCAAGGGGAAAAAGTAAATTCCAAAGTGATGAAAATCTCAGAATCAAATAGCCTGGTCCCCTTCCAAGCAGACTGATTTTGGGGCACTTCTCCTGAAGACAGAGGTTCAATGTAACAGCTAGTGGGAGATACTTGCTTCCAAGAACTGATTTGCAGATTTTCTTGTAGATTTCACATACAAACACAAGATAATTTTTGCACCTGTACATTGTGTCAGGGCCCATTTAGTAAGGAATACCTTTAACAAATAAATCCCTCTGTCCGTGTAGTAACTTCATTCTTTCAATAGATTAAAGGAGAGGGTCAGTACAGTTACATAGAAATTGAGACCAAAATCCAGATCTTGATTAAACTGGATGACCAAAACATGAAGCACAGCTGAATGGTCAGCAATCAAAAATAAAGGCCATAGCTCCCTAATCCAAAGCAAAGGAGACAAAAATGCATGACTATAGCTCCTTCTCTTCATTGTTCTCAGCGTGTCTTGGAAAACCAGTTAGCTATCTGTCCATACCTTTAACATGCTTCCTCTTATTTCCAAACTCTACCAGAGAAGTATCTTAATTGGTTGCGTTCCAAATATACACAAGTTAATCAGGTCTTTTCTTACCTAGTACAAAATTAGAATTTAAAAAAAAAAAGGGGGGGGGGGGGGGGGGGAGAGGGGGAGAGAAAAAAAGGACGGGCACGGTTTTTTTCAAAAACAGATTTGTCT
>JANIJG010010896.1:0-48290 GCA_024611175.1 Megaceryle torquata | reverse complement strand
GGAAACAATAGAGATGGCACTGTACTCTTCCAAACTATTTTTATGCACTGGACAATAACAGAGAAAACTCCACATTATTCTCATATAATTCCAAATTGGGACAATAGATAAGATGTTATAAACAAACAAATAGGATTTGAAGCTTGAAGATTCAGCATAGGAGCCATACAAACTGAAGGAGTAGCTACACAAACCTCCAGGGGAAGTATGCTGTTATCCTCTGCAGATTAACCACTAAGGGGTGCAGCACACTTCACTTCTGCTTTATGTTCTGCTTATCCAAATGATTTATATACATGATAGCTATTCATTCTTTTAATGCCTTCGATAAAAGCCTAACCTAAGAATGTTAAACCCTACATGAACCGTGATGCAGTTATTCATTATGTACTTTAATGCAGCATGTATCAGAGCAGTCAGATAAATGAGTCTACAATCATTTTGTACATTTTTAAGCACAGCCTTATCTCCTCATTTGCTGGCTTCCTTGATGGGAACTTCTAACTGTGACTAACGTGTAGAGTACACAGTATCTTAAGTACCATATCCACAAGAGGCGAGATCTTACATTCACCAGTTGACAGTCAGCAGCAACAGTCTTGACTTTACAAAATGTGACAAAACATTTAACAATTTTTGAGAAGCAAGTGTTTCTTTTCCCTCTTAGAGGGACAGAAAAATAATAAAAAAAATAAACTGTTTGGACTTTTAGTCTTAAGTGGAAACATTCCTAAATTTCTTGCCAAGAATTTGCCTACCCCTACAATTTGTATATGGCATACTATACACTTTTCTTCAGTTACTTCCTGATAACATATTATTTCTCTTCATCAAGAGCTGTACTGTACTTAGTAAGCACAATTTCCAAAGGATGCCTGAGACACTACGCCATAGAAACTAATTTCTAAACAAGGCATTTTCCAATACTGCCACACTGAACAGTGGCAGTGTGACAGACTGGCAAGGATTTGGCTCACCAGAAATGCAAAATGCTGATAAGAGTTAACTTTTTAATCACTTGCAAGAACTTATCCTAAAAGAGTTTAGCAGTTCCAAGACTCCTTTAAGCACATAAACCTTTGATGTACCTTCCTTAACTAAAACTTACTGTTTCATTTGCAAGCTACCTTTGAAGCAATTGTGAAACTATCCATTTCCAAAGCTGGTCCTAATGCATGCAGCTCAGAACAATCCACGGAAGCCTAGAGTGATGGACAATGCGATATAAATCTCTTTGCTCAAGAATTATGCAAGGCTTCCTGTATCAAGGAGGCTAACACATTTTTTTCTGATATAAAATCTGCATAATTATTAAGCCATGTTCATACAGCTCTGAAAGATATTTTAAAGTTAATTAAAATTCTAGATCAGGTCTTCTTTCAGAAAAAGCTATATTTTCCCTGAATTCAGAACAAAAATGGATTAGTTACTCATATAATTGGATGCACTACCCACTGGCATAGTACAGATGCAATTTCAAATCCATCTTAGGTTACTGGTGGCAACAATACTGTCAAAATAGCAGAAGCATATAAAAACATAATATGAAATAGATCTATGCCTAGCATTTCACAAAGCATGAAAACATCAATTAACAGTCTTGCAAAACAAAACAAAATTGCAAGAAAATGCTACTATATCAAGGACACCAAGTAAAAGATATAGATGAAATTATCTCCAAGTAACAAAGGTGGGAAGACAGTCCCTCTAGAAATGCTCTCCTTGTCTTTGGTCTTTAAACACTCTTCTAAACTGACAGTAAGATTGTAAGCACACCTGGAGGTCACCTGGAAATATGAATTAGTATTTACAGACAGGATTTTCAATTAAGCAATATTCTTACTGAATAAGGAATGATTCTTTAATACTAGAAACTGCTTTCACTGAGAAAACAGTTCCGATGTCATATAAAAGAAAGGTTTTACCTCTGAAGTGCTAAGAGTACTCAAGAGAGCATAGAAAATTGGGGATTTATGTGGAACAAGATCTACAGATGGAAATCACTTTTAACTTGTTTATCCATGAATCCAACTCAATTACATGGTCTAAAAAAATTCTTTTACTATCAAATATTAAACAAAAATTTCATAAAATATTCAAAAACAGCCTCTCGCTATGAGGCAAGAAATGCATTTGATTTACAAATGTTAATGTAATTATGCAAATGTTAAAACTTTCATCATGTCCTGCAAATAGTTTCATTCTTTTGGGAGTTTTATCTACTCCATTTATTTTAAGAAGTGCTTTTCATCTCTTTAAGTGGTTCTCTTCTGTCCCATCTCACCTCCAAGAGGCAAGTAGGAATAAGGCTGCTACTCTCCCCCAGGCACACCTCTTCTGACAGCAAAGAGCACGGATTGTAGCTGGAATCAAGAATGTCTTCAGTTATCAAAAGCGAAGGTGAGGCAGGAGGGGAAGCCAGATATCCAAACTGGCCTCCTGATCTCTCATTCAGTGTCCTGATGCTGCAATGAAGATGCAGAGAGCAGAGTCATCAACAGTTATGACAACGTGAGCATCCACCCAACACACGTAACAGATGCTGAAGACAAGCTGAAGCCCAGCTGTGAAGTCTGAGGCAGTCTATGTTTTAAGAGAATTCTTCAGGCTGTCACTCACTATTAGTGCTCAACAGTAAATCACAGATAGAAATCCAAATTACATTCTCTGCTAATTAAGAGGCCACATGCAGCTTCCTCCCCTTCCCACCAACTGCGAAACTTAAAGGTTCAAGAGAAAGATGCTTACATCAAAAAGGGCATCTTTGTCTTACTCTGTAACAACGTGAGCATCATTAAGCTCAAGTGCACTCCTCATGCTATACACTGCAACCCTTCTTTTCCTTCACTACAGAATACGAACACTTAAAGGTCCCTGCTTATCCCTATCTCTTCTGCAGCACACATCCTTACAGCATAAAGGCAGAAGCTTCACCACAAAACTCATTACTTCATTACATCTTTTCTCTCCAGGAAAGGACAATAATGGTTTTACCTATGAAATATAAGGCCATTATGTTCCAAAAGTATCTTTTTTCTTTCAGAAAAAAAAAAAAATTAATTATTTAAAATCAAATACCATATGGCCATACAGTACCCTATAGGAACTCCCTTATAAGAAACCATTTTATAGCATTCTGAGAATTCTGGAGCACTTGTACACCCACCTCAGTTGCTAAAACTGATGTTTCCATTCCATTGTCGGCAAGGATTTAAGGTAAGACTTCTTATCTGAATGAATAATCAAATTGCTTTAGGAGTCCCAGTGTTATGTTATCATACACAATTATATGAGAGCAATGGCAAAATAGATGTTATCTAATTGGTAGAGGGATTCCCAAATCCTTTGAAGAGAGATTGTCCATAAACCATAAAATTAAGTAGGCCATGCAATAGCACAGCTACACACAACAGCAATGAAGTGGAAACAAAAAGATCACATTTATAGAGGAAATTTGTTAAATTACTAACCAAGAATATTAGAATTGGAAGTATGGTGTTAGAAAAATTACTGGAGGCAATTATATTACAATACGGAAATACATGCGCAACCATGGCAATGCAATGAAAAGATTGCTCTGCTGCTAGCAGGGCTCAGTTGTTCCTGGAGGGATCAAACCAAAGGCTACTGAAGTTCAGGAAACTGAAATACTGCAGGTGAAGCATTATCATCATTTAAAATGATGCATTTTAGATAATGCTCAAGTGTATGTTTCCAAAGCATTTTTTATTGTTTCAGTTATTTTAATTTTGTCAACACATCCTTTAAATAGCAATGATATCTTCAGAAATTATCTCTGAGGTTTTTTTAAAAATATCACTAGAAGTGTTTTAGTTAACATTACAAGCACACTAACAAAACTACTTCCAGTTTTAATAGCAAGTATCAAACGATTACAACAGCAACTGTGGACTAAGAATTGCATTCAACTTCTGAAGTCAGTTTATATATGCACAAGCACAAACACACACAACAGCGTAATGGAATTGCATCTGCATAAAACAGACTGCCTAGTCCAGTAGCATCACCTTTGAAAGTGGTCTTTGCATACTTTAAAGTTTTTTTTCCTCACGCCATCTGTGTTGCAGAGTGAAAAAGACAAATACACCCAAAAAAGCATTGTGCAATTCAAGCTACACTTCAGCTTCTTTAAAGAAGAGTGATCACTTAGACTTCATTCCTCTTTTGAATAGTAATTTGGTGAAATTTCTTTGTTTCCGATGCAACATTACTGAGGTTTGTAGCTGTTGTGATAACGTGCTTGGGAAACGGCTGCATCTCAGGCAAAGAGACTTCAATGGCAATTCACTTCACAATGTCTGATTGTTCTGATGCAATTTGATTTCTGCAGTCATGGTGGAAGAGATACACCAGGCTTCTTCCACTGCTTAGAGAAAGTCAAGCCCAATGAGTTAGAAGCATACAATTGAAAACTCTCAAGATGGGTACCTTATCAATTAAAAACAAACTGTTGAGAGCAATAAGCAGCTCCTAGCCACTTCAATAGGCTGGAAAAAAATTATATTGTCCCACAGAGTTCCACACTACCTTACAACCACCAAAAATGCCTGTACTGCTATTTCAGAATTAAGGTGGTTTTTTCTGTCAACCTTGCAACTCTGTCATTTACAAATTTGTTATTTCTCAACAATATTAACTGTAAGGCCTCTTAATCCACCACTTGAAAGTGCTGCAACTTTAGAGCTTACATGGCACTACTTACTCTCAAATTTCCTTTCTTTTTTTTTGTGTGTGTGTTTTTTGTTTAGGTTTGTTTGTTTGGGGGTTTTTTGTTTGTTTGTTTTCCCCATCTGGCAAGCACTGCAAAATTTAGCATGCAAGTTACACAGGCTCAATTCAATTGCTAGATTAGATCATGAACCTGAGATGTATGGAACACTTTTAATCCAGGTTCCGATCTCAGGAGTTTATGCACCTTTCAAGATTTTGGTCCTTAAATCTTGCTGATTTCAAGAAATGAAGAGTCAAATCTGAAAAAATAGAATCTAATCTTTCTGCCAAAAAAGGTTGGTGTCCCTCCTCCTTCTTACCCACTGATCCTTCTTGTATCTTCTTTAGGGCAGTGCCAGGTTGTCTCAGAATGCACCCAGGGAGGCAAAGGAAGAATCCGAAGAGGCCAGAAATGACCATGAAAAAAAAAGATTTCAAAGAAGCATACCTGTTATCTCTAGATGTTTATATAGTGGTATGTAAACTGGAGAGGGCCTGTTTATAAAGGCCTGTAGTGAAAGGACGAGAGGCAATGGTTTTAAATTAGAAAAGAGTGGATTTAGATTGGATATAAGGAAGAAATTCTTTACCATGAGAGTGGTAGAACACTGGAACAGGTTGCCCAGGGAGGTGGTTGAGACCCCATCCCTGGAGACATTCAAGATGAGACTTGACAAGGCTCTGAGCAACCTGCTCTAGTTGAAGATGTCCCTGCTCTCAGCAGAGGGGTTGGACTAGATGACCTCTAGAAGTCCCTTCCAACCCAGACATTTCTATGATTGCTGGATAATTGTTGCAAAAGGTTTCCTGGGTCTACTACAATCCTACAAATTCAGTTCAAAATTACTCACAAAGGAGCTACTAAATGAGTACTGAGTCTTGATTGCTAGATTTCACCCAGGAATCTTCCAATCTTACATGTATGATAATTGCTAAAGCCTGTGGTATTTCCCATGAAAAACAAATTAGGTTTTAATGAAATATGCAATGACATTCCAACATACTGAGGCTAATACCAAGCAGCTCCTGCAAGCCCAGGGAGCCCAGGCATATGATGCTTCCCCAGCAGCACACATTCATCTGCCCCCCACTTCACATCAGGGATGGACAGCAAATGCACACGTTCAGTTGTGACAGAGCTACCTGTCCAACACAGGCAATGGGCTGTCAGTAACCGATGTGATTGCATTTAATAATACATCTAGAGATTCAAAAGTCTCCTTGCTGGGAGGTTTTTTATAACTGTCATTTAGTTTTGAATTTTTGATTCCCAAGCCCATCAATAAATATACTGAACTATTAATTAGGCTACAGTACCATTATTTCAGAGAAATGAAATTTATACAATAGGTGTAAACAGTCACTCTGCAGTAACCCTACATACTACACACTTGCCTTGAAACACCACATTTCAGTTCATTCCTAATGAAAGCTTATCCCATTTCACTTCTTCCTAGTCTTCCAGACTTTGAAGGAAGAAATCGAGTACATTTTTCAAAAAGGCAGAGATTACAAAAGAAGGGACTTTCATATTCTAGCCTTCAGCTAAAAGTGGACTGAATTTGAGCAATTCCACAAGCTGCATTAGATAAGGTGAGCTGATTTCCAGAGAGTGCTAGCATTAGAATTCATTATGATTTTTTTTCAAGATAGGGCAGCAATATCACTACACATGCATGCCCTCCCCCTCTCCTTTTTGTGCATTAGCCAAGGCAAATGCATAAAATTAATGTAGGCATCTCCTTCCTAGTAGTTAAATTCAGAGTATAAGAAAAGACTCTTTCTTCATTTGTCTTCTATTAACATAGCACACTGACTCCTTAACAACTTTTGGATGCATTTTTCTAAAACAAAGGCATCACAGTGCTTTAACAGGCTGATGTAACACTGCATTTTTATACAGATCTCAGAAAACATACCATGGTTATTGCAGTAGCAGAAGCAGCAACACAAAAACCCTGTGAAAACAGTCTCCCAAGTGCGACCACATTGGAAAAGCATGTATCCCCAAAAGGATAATGCCACTCTATCACATTTCTGAACAGCTCTGTAAAATGAAGCCAGACGGAATTAGCTATTATCCGAACACTACTTACTCACAACACACTGTGTATTTCTCATTCACCATGCTGCTCAAAGGGGCAGCAAGGTCCCTGGTCTGACAATAGCCTGCTACCAGGTGGAAACAATTAAGGAAGGAAGCTCTCCTCCACTGTGCAATTTACTAGCAATCCCCACTCAAGCTCCTGCCATGACCTAATTTCACCACATCACTTGCATCATGTCTCTCTCTCTGCATGCCTAGGATGAGACACCCCCATGAATTCTCCATGTTGCTACAGAATATTTTGATTTCTCTAATTTGTCATAATTGTAGCTGTTTTTAAAAAATCAGTCTCCCTTCTTCTTGCATCTGAAAGCTGAAATAAAGAACATCTTTCTTTACTCTGAGTCAGCCTAATTCTGTTTACTAGCTATATGTTAACTTACATCAGCTGAAACTCTAGCTCAGAGCTAATCACACTCATTTAGTTTCTTGTTTGGTTGTTTGGGGTTTTTTTTAAGTGAAAAACAGGGAAAGGGAAAGAAGATAAAAGATGTGCCACTGATTTTCTAATGGTATTTTTTCTAGTTATCCTGGTTAAAAAAAGACTGGCATTTGTATATACAGTAGATCAGAGAGAACACTAGCCTCTCTACCTTATCTTTCTACATAGACTTCTAATGGAGTATTGCAGGCAAAGTAAGATCTTTTTAAAACAAAGGTTAGCTTGATATATTTTGCATATTTTAGCCACATTATTTGGTCATTTTTGATATCCTGGTTATCTAAACCGAGAGGTCAGTATCCACTGCTTACCACAAGATGATTATTTCCAAAGGTTAACAACAACTATGCTTAAATTAAAATGAAAGAATCCTATCATACATGTAGAAGTAGTAAACTTAAAGTATTTTAAATTGAATGTCTAACCATTATGAATGGAGACAGAGAAGGGCAGAAGTCTCTCATGTAAGGAAATTGACTGAACCTGCAGGAGCTGCATATATTTGTTCCCTCTGAGAAACATTCTCACCCCATTAACTACCTTCACCTAGACCTAAATATTTTAAAAATACAAAGTTAAACAAAATAAATCTTGCTTATACTGCTATTATGCAATTCAGGCTCAAGATTTTAAATCAGAAACAGGCTACACAGCAAGACAGGGCAGTTACTGGTAGCTTCAAAAGCAACATTGTGGTACAGCTTGGCATCAGTTATAATCAAAGAAAGGTTCCCTCTTGCCTCACACAGCCACAGGTAACATGCTCTGTTGAGACAGTTTAATACATTTGAATGTTTTCATTTCAAGGGTCCTGGTATTTGATACCACTGAGGAACACCTGCCCAAACATGCACCAAGAACAAGCATATCAGAAAAAAAAAAATAGAACTGAGACTGCTTCCACTTGGGTTTCCTCTTTATTCAATAAAATAGCTATCACCAAGTTTGCCAACTTGAAAAAGTAAGAAAAAGTATCTCTTGCCCTCTCAGAAACAGCTAGGGGAAGATAATGAAGATGCAGCATCACAGTCTCACTGGAGATTGCTCACTCCTCAGTGAGCCTTACACTGATGTTCTGAATTAGAAAAGGGTATTTGAGTTAACACCATTTTACCACACACACAGATACCCAATTGCTTCCTCCTCTTTACAGTGCACTTAGTAAAACTGTAGATCCAATACCCTTAAACAAGCATTGTTAACTGCAGCAGAGAGAGCAACCACAGTCTCCCATCTTATTTCCTAAGCATAGGCACCAAAGGAAAAAAAAAAAAGAATGTGACAAAAAACCACCTCTCACTATGAGGACAAAGTAGGATTAAGATTGTTATGAATGGGGCACCGGTGACAGCTATTCCTCCTCCCAGCAAAGACCTACAACATTGAAGGAGCAGTAAAAAGTAGCAACAGGAAATGCAGCAGGGACAACCCCAACACACTTAATACTCAGTAAAGACAGTTCAGCACTTTACACCACCAGAGTGGGAGAGGCTGCCTAATTACTTGCTACAATTACCAAAATCCATAAAATAGGGCATCCTTTCCTCTATCCCCTTGAGAAAGGAGTTTGGTGGGGTAAATTTGTATTTTAGTTCCATCAAAACCTTTAATAATAATCCTTGAATTTCACATCTTCAACAGTTTACCAAGGTTAGCCTTGTTCTGGGAATATGAATAGTTAGCAAAACTGTCAGCCCTATAACATAATCACCGCTTTATTTCCTTGGCAATAAAGGAAACTTTTAATGGAAAGACATTCAAAGTACAGAGTGAGCATTCCTCTCCAAGCTGTAACCTTTTCCAATAGAGTCTGGTTACAATATATCTGCTGAGTATCTCTTTTAGAAAGGATACCAAAGACCAAACAGATCACACACAATTTAAGAGCTTACACCACCACTCAGTTAAAGTACAACATTATTCTGAAACCAGTAATTCACCTTCTGGTTCTTCTACACAACTATTTAGGAAAGAAACAGCAGAATTAGAGACACGGTCCTTAGAAGCAGAATTTGAAACAAAGCTCAACCTAAGCAAATGCGACTTCTGCTTACACACATTTGTACTGGGAGAACACTCACCCTGAAGCACAGGCACACAATGGGTTTTCTCCATCTGTGCATTCAACTGGCACTGGTTTAAAGCTAACAGTGTGCTTAGTCTGTTGCCTTGGTAGGTAAAACAAATAAATAAATACACTGAAGTGCTCTGCAAAAGACCAATCTTGCAAATATATAGTCAACTATTAACAAATAATACTTTATAAACCAAGCAGATCTCTTCAGGCATTGCATAGTCAGTAATATTGCTCATCAATATTGCTCAGCAATCCAAAATTAAAACCACTACAAAGAAAAAATATCTGCATAGAATCCGAGTTAAATATCAATACTAGAAAATACCTGGAAAAGAGGGGAAAAAAAATATTGCCTTGAAGCCATCTGCCAGTAGATATGCCTCCTTTACAGCCAGCAGCACCCAGCTGCATCAATGCAAACACTCAGGCAAAACTGCCTGACCAACAGCACTTTTGTATCATTTGTGTCATTTGTTCCACAGTCATTTTCAAAACTGTCATAGAAAAGACAGAATTACCAGTTAGGTTTTCCACAGTAAAGGAGAAAAATATGAGGCAGGTAGAAAAACATAATGCAAGAATACTGAAAAATCTGGATAAACTCAACACCCACATTAGGGGGTTTGGAACAAAACAAAACAAACACCAACACATACATAACCAAACAACAAAAACTATGGAATATCAGACTAGAACCAGAAAGTAAAGCTTTTGAAAAACTGTTTTTTACTGAGACTAGGGAGACCTTCTTCCCCACTGTACATTATCACCTCAAACAGCAGGAATATATAGGACTATAAAATGGGGTGCATCAAGAAGAGTGTGCCCAGTAGATCAAGGGAGGTTTTCCTCCCCCTCTACTCTGCCCTATGAGACCTCACCTGGAGTACTGCATCCAGTTCTGGGCTCACCAGTTCATGAGGGACAGAGATATACTTGAGGGAGTCCAATGGAGGGCTACAAGGATGATTAAGGGGCTGGAGCACCTGCCTTGCAAGAAAAGGCTGAGAGACCTGGGGCTTTTTAGTCTGGAGAGGAGAAGACTGAGAGGGCATCTAATTAATGTCTATAAATGCATAAGGGCTGGGCATCAAGAAGGCAGGGACAACCTCTTTTCACTTGTGCCCTGTAATAGGATGAGGGGCAATGGATTCAAGCTAGAGCACAGGAAGTTCCACCCTCAACACGAGAAAGAGCTTCTTTAGAGGTTACAGAGCATTAGAACAAGCTCTCTAGAGAGGTTGGGGAGTCTCCTTCTCTGGAGACTTTCAAGACTTGTCTGGATGCATTTCTGAGCCCTAGTTTTGGTCCTTCTCTGGCAGGGGGGTTGGACTTGATGAGCTTTGGAGGTCCCCTCCAACCCCTAATATTCTGTGAAAAGTTTTAATATTGGGGAGAAAGACTTTTTGTTGTTGTTAAGAAATACCACAAATTTGAACTCATGAAAATTACCCTGGATTAGGAGCTGTAGACCTACAGAGAGCCACTGAAACAGCAGCATAAAGCCTGACCAAGCTGAGTAACAAATGGTCAAAGAAGGATTTGATTTTAGTCCCCATTCAGCACTCCCAAAGTCACTGTGTGGCACACCACTAGAAGTTCCACACACAACATCATTTTTCAAAGCACAAACTACAGCCAATAAGTGAGAAAAGGCCTTTTCAAAAACAGGGACAAAATTAATTCAAACACTACATTTGTTTCCTTCTTTCCTACCAATTTTTGGAAAAGAAAAAGGAAAGGGATAAAAGACAGACTCCCCTTTCCAACTCATAAACCCATGTTTCTAACTGCTTTAAAAGAAGGGAAAAGAACAGACACTTGAAGGGTTTTTTTTAAAAAGAAGCCATGAGGCACATGAAGGAGGGTACAGTCACTAAGGGCTTTGTTTCACTTTTTTTAAAACACTGATAGGATGGTATTCATAGCACTTTAAAATGCACTTACATACTAATTCTTACAAGATGTACCAGCAACTCAGGCATCTGTAAGCAGGTTCCCATGCCCATGCCTGGGTTTTGGGTCAGCTCTCAGGCAGCCCAAAGGGAGTGGGGCTGCCTGAGGTCCCCAGCTATAAAAGGGGACCCTCCAGCCATTGCCTTCATGCATACTTTGTTAGATCAGCACCATCAGCATCAGGACAAAGAGGAAACACTTTAAGTGACTTTGGAGTTTAAAAAATTTTCAGGAAGGAATTTCTGATACCTCATGGAAGGGTCAAGCCAAGCTTACACCACCCACATAGTAGCAAAGCCATGATCTTGACATTTTGATAATGGCAAAAACCAAGGGGGAACATACAATTTTAATCTCATGACATTACAAGTCTATGCAGAAATACATTTGTCTTTAACATGTACCCTTCAGCAGTTATGCTGGAATTAATATTGCATGTTAGCAGGTTAGAGGGACTGTTGGATGGGGGGTTATTGCAAAGTTCAGCTCATCAAAGAAGAGTATTTGTAGGTTGAAATAATAAGGGATAACCTTTGCATCATCCCTCTATATTTCTAGGCTTTAAAGAATGCTGTTATTATTAAACAGTGATGTGGAAGCTCTAGAAAAGGCAAATCAGCAATATCTATACACTTTAAAAGGTCTCACATACTAAGTTCAAATGCTAAAACTATTGAATCTACCTAGCAGAGTTGAACATGATGTCAAAATGAAAGAAAAAGTAGACTGTGCTAATAAAAATTAATCCAAATTAATTTAGAATTTTTATATTTTCTTTTACCTGTAGGAAAAAAAATTATTTTAACAGATAATCAGGTATGTTTATAAAGCAGAGGCAGTTAATCTGAGTAGTTTATGTTCGAAATGTTTATCAGTATTTAGGGAATGATTTAGTCACCTGAAATGAACCCTACCCTTCTCACTGGCAGCCTCCTCTCACTGCAGATTATAAATTAAGCCATTTCTAAATAAATTCATTGGGGGTACTTTGTAGGAAAAGAGCTCAATCAACTGCAGACCACCCTTCCTAAACACAGATAATTCACAAATCCATGCTGAAGCTAAAAATAAGATGATAAAAACTTAAGAGACATGTTTACTTCAGGGACAGTGAAACATCACTGAAAATAAGCGATGTCTGTTCCACTGAGCCTGGCCAACAGCCCCACATAAGACAGGACCAACTTGGCAGTTCTGTATTTTGATCTCATTTCTGACTAGCCCCCAGCTCCCCCACAGACATCCACTGATGACAATTTTTGTAATAGATCACAACACTACAGACAGCAGGTCCTGATCCAATTTGAGCATAACCTGATCTACAAATACCCACTTTCTCCTTTCAGCTCTCCCAAGAAAGAATGCAATCACAGGGAACAGCTGACAGCACATCACTAATCCACACTGCACCCGCAGGGGCAGCGGGGACAGGCAGCTGGCATCACTGGGACCAGCGATGCTGGGGGAGGAGCACCTACCGTTCATCCTTAGAAAACAAATTCCTAGAGTTCACTTAGTTGAAATAGGGCAATGGCACAGAGGTTTAATCGGGGATGCTACTGCTCTTATCTCTATCAGCTCAGCAGGGGTCAGGGCCAGGCTTCCAGTGCCCCTGCAGCTTTGCTGAAGCCAGAAGAATCAAAGAGAAACTCTTGACAGCTGCTGTGGGATTATCTGAGCAAAGCAGGGAGGGGAAGAAAAGCCAGGGCTTCAGTGAGGCTGTTGTGCCATCCTGCAGTAACTGCTCCTCGGGACTGTCGTAGAGATGGTCCAGGACTAAAGGTGGCCCTGACCCTTGACAAGGGGAAGACACAGATTTTTCCCTCCAAATTTGCAAAGGTGTCATGGAGTGAGTAGCTCCACGACATGAGCAAAATGCTTGAGTAGCATGCATTTTACATAAGCACCACTGCTTCCTATTATTTTCTGATTTTATGCTCTACTTGTACTGTTTGAGAACTTCATGTAATACAGAAGAGACACCATTACTGGTCTTCATCAATGCAAAATCCTGACACTTGACCTTACCAAATACTTACTTAAGCAAGAGGCAACAGGTTACATGAATTATAAGAATCAACAAAACAAAGATCAAGTTCAGAGAATAAAAACATTTAAAGAATCCAACCCATCAATGAAGACACCTTCCTGGAAGACACTGTACTAGCTGCAAGCAGGTTTGTCCTCAGCCCACAGGAAGGGTGATCTAAGGGTGAGGCAGGAAAGAACAAGAGGATGTGGACAAAGCAAATAAAACAAAACAAAAAAAAACCCCACACAAGTTTAAACAGAAAATAGAACAAATTTAATATTGACATGCAAGAGATTAGTTGAGCTTGCATCACTTTCACAGTTCATAGTCTATGATGATATGAAACTGCATTTAGTCCCAGTGGTGCTGGTTTTTGATAGGGTTTGGGTTTTATTTGATATTGAAAACAAGAGTTTTCATAATACTAGATGATTAGGATTGCAAGATAAAGATTAAAAACAACACAGAAGTAATTTTAAAACAATTTAAAAGGAAAAGACTTTGTAAAATACCACTTCAAACAATACGGACAAAGTTATCTACCTAACTAAGGCTATAGGCATGTCTCTGCTAAAGGTGCAAATTTTATTCAGTAAATCAGAAGATGAGCACAACTTCAAATACATCCCTCTGTAGGCTCACACCATCACCTCAGGCAAATCCACAGATTAGCTTGTGGCACTGCTGATCATTCCAAGCTTAAAACCAAAGTAAATATTTATTAACAGTAACCACTGTATTTTGGTTCAATGATTTAAGAAATATAGATACCTTCAGAAAGTAGTGAATCCCCTTTTCTCCTAGAGATAGGTACACTGAAGAAGCAAAATACAATTTTCTAACAGCTTTCTAAACATGAATGGAAATTTACGAGTGTGATCTGGATACATTACCAAAAAAACCCCAATCCTTTATTAAATGCAATTAATTTTGATTGTAATAGTCATTCCTTTAATTATGGTTGATGAAAAACATTGCATGTAATTTGTTTTCCCCACACCAACGTTCCAGATACACATTTCCATTACCTCATCAATACCCACAGCATGAAGTAATCAGAAACAAAACATGAGCAAAATTGCTGATTTGTGTTCTTAAATAAGACAGCCATACCAATGTTTAGGTTTATATAAACAATTTTACTAAGTAAAATAAAAATGGGCAGTGGTAGATATGAAGCATGTTGGTTTTACATGGGGTTATTTTTCCAGAATACAAGGGCCTGAATGACAAATGCTTTAGGACTGGGACAGTTTCTATTTGCATAGTCTCTCAGATAGCAAGCACTCAACTCTAGAAAGATCTGACTACTTCAAAACTCATGTTATGATGATAAATTAGAAAGGAGATCATCTATACTTTCGAACCATCCATATTGAAGATAAGCCATTTACTAAGTCTGGTACTAGTCTCCACCTTGGCTTTCTGGCTACATCTGCCCTGGAGACAGAGCCACAACTCTAGCATGTGCCTGAAATATCTAATCCAAATAACTCAGATTAACATTAAGGAAAAAATACAATTATGTTTCAGCTCAGGCTCCATAAGGATATTTAGACCTCAGAGGAACTCAAGAGTATGTGCTGCCCATACATCAATCCTTGCCCTGGATAATTTCCTGCTTTCAGTCCTCTGTTAGGTTGGTTAGAGACTGCAGTTGCCCCTCCTATTTGCAGCGTCTCTAAAACTCCAGTTAAATACCCTTGAAAACACAATATTATTGCCACATGGACTTAAGACAGTTAACCAAAACTAGTGATAAATTCATGCTATGGAAAGTATTAGCATTTCTGAATGCCCACAATATATTTTTTTTTTTTACTTTCACCTATAATAGGCCTTATTATTGCCTTCTGAATATTGCCATTATCTACATAACACTTGAACAGACTTTGTAGTACTGCCTTGACCAGTAGCTGTGGTGAGAACAGTACTGCCAAGACACAAGGCAACTTTCTCAGTAGTTGTTACTGGCTCACCTGTGTGAGCAGGCTGCCCCCACACCATTTGCACACCAGTTCTGCAACTATGCCCAATCACATCAACAGCATTTCTTATAATATGTCCATATTCTGTGATCAGCTAAAGGTGAACACAGCCCATAGCCATTAGCACTTCTAAAGCATTCTTCCCATCTAAGAAACTGGCATATTAAAAACTAAAAAATGCTAACATGAAAATCTCACAGTATTTTCTTCCCGTTTCAAGATGAGAGGGAGATATATGAACCAGCAAATGGAGATGGGGAAAACTATCATTGTTCTGTTTTTTCATGATAAATTGACAGCAGTCTAATTACATAATGCATTTCTAACAAGCTCGTGCCAGCATCAAAATTCAGGCAATATGCAAGAAATCTTTTAAAGCTTTATTCAACATTCCCAAGAGCATCCACCAAACACTTCAGTAAAACTTCACATTGACCTGGTCTCAGAAGATAATAGTTGCGGCTACATTTCAAGTTTCAGATCACAAGTCTAGGAGGCCTGAGGGTATAAGGTGTCTTTACAAATAATTTCTTTTTTAATGTAAAAATTAAGTTTTCCTTTGTCCTTTAAGGTAAGACAGTAGGAAAGAGGACAAAGTCCAAAAAAGAAATAGAAATTACTATTTACCATAAAATAAATATGTATATTTGTTTTCTATAATAATAATCTAAGAAAATACAGGGAAAATAATACTTGTTTAGTTCATAACATTTATTCTAATAATGGGGTAATAAATGAATGCCACATGCTGTGCAATGCTATGTTTGAAACTCACAGTCAATTCTCATGTTGAGAGGGATCTGAAAACTCCTTCAGAGTATTTAAAGCACAAGGCACAGTGCCACTTTCCAAGCATTTCCATAGCTTTATATCATCAACTATTTCTTAATATACATAGCCCTAAAAATAGTACTGTCTCTGCTGATAGTTCAGCTTGGCCTTCCATCCAAACCACTATAGCCAAGACTAGCTTAAAATCCAACGCTTCATTAGCCACACAGCAGCCTTGGCACAGACCAGCTCAAGGCAGCAGTGCTTTGCATCATCACCGTCTGTCCCAAACTAGGGCTGTGAGGAATAGCCAAACAAGGCAGACACAAAACTATAGCTTCTGCAGCAATCTAGTTTTTGCACAGCAACAGCTAAGCCTCAGTCTTTAGACACATTGTTTTAACCATTTTCCTTTCCCAAACAATTTATCCCTTTTTCAGTTTGCATTGTGTCTTTCTCCTTGAATGGTCCTAACTCTTATTAACTAAGCCATTGCTCATTTTTCCTACTTTCGTTCCAGCATCTGTTTTCTGTATATGTCTTACTAGCTTTCCATTGTAGGAAACATGAGAGGAGAAAACCACCCACAGAGATGGACAGAGAACAAGCTGAAAGTTCATTAAGGCAGAAGTGGAATCCACAGAGACTTCTCTGGACAGGCTTCCCTGGTACTCTCTGATCAGATTATCAGCACTGATTGTTTACACCTCCACCTACTACTAGCACTTATCCATTTTAGACCTGTTGGCTGTGCTGATGGTGTGATCGATCTCAGATTTAAGTGAGGCAAGCATCCTTGACCCAACCTGGCTCACTACAACAGAAAGAGTTGAGACTGCCAAAGTCTAGGGGTGACGTCTCTTTCAGCAAATGCAGTAGCAGCATTCATGTTTGAGAGAAATTTTTTTCCCATTTTGTGGACTAGGTTTGGATCTTCTGCATCCCACCCACTTAAGGCTCACCAAAGGCTATATCTCATGCCACTCATCTCTGTTACATCATCTGCCTTGCCTTCTCCTTTCTTCAGACCTTCCCTCACTGTCACCATAATGTTTAGATGGCTCTCATACCTACAAATACAACCCAGTCTCTAACACACAGAACCACGGCCCATATGCTGCCTCTTTTCCATGCACTGGTCTTATTACACCTTTCAGTTCAAAGCATCTTGAAGCAGAAAATTTCTTCTCAAGTGCACTCAAAAGCACCCCAAGGTACCACTCCCTAGGCCAGGGGGATAATGGGAAGTGAAAGGAACTGTATCAGCATCTTATCATACTGAAGCAAAACCCTCTTAAATCTCAAAACCAACAAACACTGACTGAGAAATGAGGAAGTACTTGCCCTAGACATCAAAACAGCTGAAGACTTTTGTACTAGTGGTGAACCTCCTATTATCTTGCTACTTTACTCTTTTTTTTCCCCACCCTATTTGCTCACTACATCAAATCTTCCCTATCTCTTTCCCCAACAACTGGACTGTACAATCGGCATGAAAATGGAACTGGTATGTTCTCCTGCATTCTCCAAACACGTAGGCAATATTAGTTTCCAACTTGTAAAAGCGAGATTCTGCACCCACCTGTAAGAAGAGAGAGAGCGAGCACAAAGACAAAATGAGAACTTGCAGCCTGAATTTAACCTCACCAGGAGCTGGGGGGTCATGTTCCTCCCATCACTGGCATTTAAAGCCATACACAGAGGAAAAAAAAATAGCCTCACCAGCATGACAAAATTAAGTCATTTAAAAGAATGAATAGTAGCTATTCTTTTCTTAAGACCTCAATGTTTCTCTCTTTATGCAAGTTGATCACACACTAGAGCAGGTTGACTTTAAATGAGAATTAGGCTGCAGCTTTTTAGTATGCTTCAGGTGAAGTGGGCGAGCAGGCACAAAGGGCACTTGATAACATTATTTGCACATGCACTATTGTATAACTGTTTCTATAGGCACAAAGGACTGTAAGGCTGCCATAAGGCTTCATGCTAATTGCTTGGTGTTGTCTGTGTGTTATGAAATGTAAATTAGGACTCCCTCAAAAACCTGGAAAATTGCACTTACCTAAATCTCACAGGATTAAAGGGGCAGACATTCAAATAATATTTTTGCCAAGAAACATGAAACTAGATTCTGCAAAGATGTTCTATGCAAAGAGAAAGACTGAACTGTTGGTGCATATAACAGTGGTTTTGCTGCACATGAAGCTCCAAATCAAATTTGCAAACCGGTGAAACATCTGGAGGGGAGAGCCTCACATGGTAAAAATCATCACCATTATGGTAATACCTACAGTGTTTCTTTACCAAGAGTGATATGAAATTAAGTAGTTAATATACATGATGATTACAACAGTTGCCATAATTATCAAATATTGCATGACTCCTATGATTGAGTAGTAGATTGGAGGAGGGGGCAGGGGGTCTGGCCTGTAATTTCTATTTTACCTCCCTCTTCCAAAAGAGGGCATCTCCTGCTACTAAGCTCTTCTGAATAGCAAAGCATAATAATGATACTAATTCCTTACATGCATTTGTGCCAAAAAATATAAAATAAAAATATATTACAAGAACAAGCACAGCCCATAAACATTTTCACTGCTTCATTATTTAGGACCAACCAAGGGTTTTATGAATTGTAGTTATGATGTTTTATATACTCTGTGTTTGTTTATGCCCAAAAGGTTCACCTACTTCCTCACTGTAGCTCTCCATCATGCAACAGCAAGACAGGTCAGACTTCAGACTGCATCGCAAGGGTCTTATTCCCATATCCTTGCAGGCCCTCTATCCTGCAAACACTTAATCATGTGTTTAACTTTATGTATACAAGTAGTCTCACTGAACTCATTCATTAAATCCTAACCTTATTTAAATTGCCACAGGTTTTACCATTGACTCCAGTTGGACCCAGATTTCATCTAATGGGACTATTTACATCTGAAAAGCTGCACACATGTCCAAAGGTTTGTAAAACTGAGGTCTTAACAACAAAGCCAAGGTATACGCTGCCATTTTATCTCTTACTGGCATGTAGGACCTACAAAATTATTTATTTTTATGTTGAACTTAACTAAATTAGGACACAATTTCCTTTATGAAGATTTGTTTATTAGGTTATATTTTTTCTTCCTTTTTGGATATTACTAGGCAGGCTATTCAGCCTCTCCAATCTGCTAATTTTTTCCATTCCAATAAGCGTGAAACAGTTAATGTGTAATTATCTAGGCACAAACACTGACTTGGCTTAGATGGAGAGTTCACTTGTTCATCTGTACTTCAAATAAGAATATATTTCAGGTGGGTACAAGAGACAGACAGAAAAACAGACTAGTAAACTGCAGTTTTCCTCCTTTAATTACACCAGCAGTAATATTTAACCAGTCTAAACTGAATCCAATTAAATCAAGGTTTATTCAGTTCCTGAAGCAATAGCTGAAATATAATCTCTGCATTACCTTCCTCATTTAGTTTTATTTAGCATGGATAGTGTAAGGTGACCCAACTTTTAACCTTCGGCAGAAAATAAAAAAGGAAACAAAAATTGCAAAGTCAATAGAGATCATTTGCTGCAAAGTAAAACCACTGAAGTTCCTGCTGTACAAGAGTTCATGCTGAATTCAGAACAATGACTGAAGAAATAAAGACTCTCTGAATACAAAACAACTTGCTTTTTCTGATTACCATACTGCTTACTAGATTTATGAACACAAATTCCCAAGGGCATAATTTGATAATAATTTAATCACCCTCTTGGAAGATCCACTGATTGCAGGGTCCAGCTCTTCACTCCCTCCATGACCTGCACTGCTGGTGTAAACATAAGATAGCATTGCAAGTAAGTGAGGTGAAAAAAATATGTCTATTAATATATATGTGCAATTGAATATGCATATTAAATGCAACTATCCTGTTATAAACAGGGTTCTTTTACATCTTACAACACGAAATACAGCATGATAAGCAGCCTTCCTTAAGCAGTTTATTTCATAAGTGTTCTCACTCACTCTTGGCAGAGGACTAACTGGTATGATTTCAGGCTCACATTAAGAATTATCACAGTACCTGCTCTTCCTTAATAGGACTGTTCTCTACTACCTCATGCATCTTATATGGGATATCAGTCCACAAAAAATGAGGATGGAAAATAAATATTGTCACTAGTATCTTTTCAGACATATATAGCAGTGCATAATGTATAACATCGTGCATTTTTATACTCTACACACTGATGCTTCCCCATGATTTCTTATCTTGAAAGAGTATGCAAAATAGTGCTCTCAGGGCCCTTGTTCAAGCAAAAATATTCAGCCATCACTCCCACTGTGCTATAATGAACAGCTGTCCCTAAGCCTTGCCCATACTAAGATCCAATGCAACTTATACTTTTAAGCGGCATTGTTTAAATTACACCAGAGCAAAAGGAAATTAAATTTAAATAATTTTTACCCCAATGATTACTGAAAGTTCTCACCCACGTCATTTAGATTTTTCCATAAATGTTTACAGAAAGAATGAGGCATGGGCATTAATAAAAAACTCTTTATTCTGAAATCTTGTAATCTTTTCCATGCGTATATTTACTTGTGTCTTAGTTCTTTATTTTCATGCTTTAGAGTAACTTTACTTATTCAGAAAACAGTACCATAATGTTAGGATTCAGTAGTAAAAAAGTGATTTTTAAGCCTTTTCACTGTAAAATAAGCTCATACACTTTTGTACGTCATTACTAATTATCATAATGCAATCATAAACTGAAATTCCTTGCCTATAATAAGCTCCAATACAAGAAGTCTCAACAAAATTTACAAAATTCAGTCTGCAAGGTGTTCAGAACAAGCCAAACACAGAGCCATGTTAGTAGATTTAAATATCACACACACCATGTGATTTCTGGAAACCATGCATAAGAGGGAGGTACCTCACTTCAAGCTACTGCATCAGAGCCTTTTAAGATATGTGTATCATATTCATCACCATGCTACCTGCAGACTTGTACTATCCAATTTTCCTGCTTAGGCAGGACTCCTTCTCCAACTGTATCCCCAAGGAGCACAAAGATCTAGAGCAACATGAAAAGCAGAAGTCTCTCTTCATTCAAAACTAGCTGATTTCCATGTGCATCAAGTCCACAGCTCAGAATTAAGGTAGGTTGGGCACGTATCTTAGTGTCAGATGGACAAAATGCTATAGGCATTCCATACAGTTGGGGATTATTATCACTTTTCAAGAGTAAAATACTTAATGCTTATTTGTATTACAACCTAGCAGATCAGGTATGCAGTACACAACCAGGTGAAAGACAATATTCCTTAAGGTCTGTCGTCTTGGTCAGATCCTTTCCTCACCTCACCAGACACTCTCCCAGCTCCTAAAAAAAGTGGCCTTTAATTGTTTTCAGGAATACACACATTTATTGAAATTGGAACATACTGGGGGGGGGAAACACCCACGAAAGAAAGAGCTGACTGTCCCCTAGAGAAGAGATTCCTGCAAAATCTCTCCAAGGTTTACTGTACCTCAGCAGATTAGTTTTGTTTGCTTATAAACATCAACATTTTTTATTAATATCCTTACACTATTTTCTTTGTCAAGTGCTAGAAACAGGCTCTTAAATTCCTGAGTACCAACTAGCTTCCTGATCCCGGACATTCAATCCTTCCTTTTCCTTTTAACCCTGTATCAGCCAGGCATGAAGCTCTAAGTACTTAAGTCCATCATAAATCAGGGTAATTCAGGGTTCTGCTTTGCATGCATATAAACCAACTCATTCAAGAATAACTGAAACAAAATTAGTGAAACTTTATTAAAAACAAGTACACTGCTACAGCAGATCATACTCAAGAGAAATCATGGCCAAACTGCTCCTGCTAAACAGCATCTAGACATCTAGCAATTCTATAGAAAGGGGAAAGTATATAATGCAATTTCCATTAAACATCCCTTCTTTAAGCCCAAACCATCACTTAAAAATAGCCACATGCCTTTATTAAGGCTTGAGCCACTCTAAACCAAACAGTGCACCATACCCTACCAAAGATGTGGTTTCGGCTGCCAAGAGCTTGCAATCACATTACAAGCAGGAACAGGGAGAGAGAAGCAGCAGCAGCAAGAGATGTAATAACTTGCACAGTAGCTGGGGACACATCCAGACACACAAACTCAGGCCCAGTCAGTTGAAGAAGGCTTTCATCTCAGGCTCTACCTGTCATCAATACTCCATAAGCCACATGACCACAACCATCTCCATAATGCTAGCTGAAGCTCCACAGCACTGGTGTAGAGCCCAGGAAAAGCGTGAACGTGTCTGGCAGCAAACAGCAGCATAGACAGTACTCTGGGCTGATCCAGCTTGGGATTTGCTTTTCTAACATGAAGCCAACAATGTGAGGAACCACTTTCTTTGTGGCTTTTCACCATACTTTTGTCTTCTTAAAAAAAAAAATCCACACCAACGCCTCTTGAGAACTCTCCAGAAGCATGATGTTTATTAAAGATAAATACAAACATTTTTAACAAGCCAAATTACTTACATACAAGTAATGTGCTGTGAAATGGAATAGAACATACAGTTACGACTTTTCACAAAAATAGAAAATTATTCGAGTGTACAGGTGTTACAAAGCAGCTATAAAGAACTGTTTGTGCTACAAAATGAAAGCAGCTACACACAAATGCTATTTGATTAAATTTTTTCATCATTCTTTCAGTACTTTTTCTTTCAGCAAGCTTTATTTATATAGCCATGCAGCATTTAAATTATTTTTTGGCACAAGAACCTTAATTCAGATCAAAGTGCCAAGGTGCTTTTAAAAAGCATAAATTTTCTTCTGCTTAGTTACAAAAAAATGAAAATAACAGGAGTCTAATTACAAATAATTGAAAAGGACACTTTGCTGCTGCAACTAACAATTCTTAAGTTTTGTAGAATTTATTGCAAGGAAATTCTTCTTATAATTTAAGATTTTGCAGCAAGAAAATATATAAATGCATATCACACCTATCCAGGAATGGTACGCATCTATCTATTCTCTATTATGTAATATCTTCCCAGGAACTGTACAGTGTTCTTTTTGATCATAAGAGTTGGGAGGATGCATAGACAGCCAAAGAAAGGGTGGCAGAATGACAGCGACCTTGCTAGAGCCTCACAAACCAAACTTCCAAACAAAGCTTCACAAATTATTTCAGAATGTCGTCCAAGATAATTCACTGATTAAATTCTGGCACCAACAAGGACAGCCAGGCCAATACAGAGAGGCTTAATCCATGACATAAATATTTTTCTTATTTTAATGGTATCTAGAGGGCTGATATATAACATGCAAAATAAGGCTTCTTAAGATTCTGCTTCACTTCTGATCCTAATTTCATTATCTTATTAAAATAATTAAAACAATCAACACTGTTGCCACACTAAGCAGTTAAATCAAATAAATATAGTACCAAGTAAAAAAGGCATGACAACGTCTTCATCTTCACATGAAGATGCTGCTGGAAATGAGAGGACATGACAAGGCACAGTGTTTCTTCAAAAATATTTTTATTTGAATAGAAAAACATCTATTTTTAAAAAGTGTATGAGGCATAAAAAAAAAGAAGACTGTACAGCAGAAAGCTCAACCTACAGCTAAAAATAAATGTTACAATATTACATAAAGGCTAAAAGCACCAACAGGGCCAGCCTGCAGAAGAGAAACTGAAGAGTCTATAAGGCATCGTGGCCTTTACTTAAAGGTCTGCTTTTTAATGTGCTGCTTTGCACATTGGGCAATGAGATCATCCTGTGCCTTCCCAAAGACCCACCATCAAACACACACTCTGAAAATTATGAAATCAAATGGCACACACACAAAAGACTTAGACACACCAAAGTCAAAGTCCTAGAAGTGGCTGATTTTTTCCAGAATGAACTCTTGCTTCAAAGTTTCTTGTTAGAGACCTGGAACTAATTAATCATTTGCAGAAAATGAAGCTATTCTGAATTAGAAGTTATATTTCTCCACATGTTGCTTCCAAGTCATTGACCTATTATTACATTATAATCCAGAAAACTGCATCCTTCATTTAAAAGTGACTACTAAACCCCTGTCAAATGTATTGACATGAATATATAAAGAATTTAAATTGGACAACTCACATCCTCACTTACAGAAGCCTGACCTCTGAGAATACTAAAACACATTTCAGGGAAATATCTTAGGCTGGAAGACAGGCATAGCAATCAGCACAAGACATGCGACTCCAAAAGAAGAGACCAGCCACACAATGAATATTTAGACTTGAAATTATGACAAGGAAGACCACTTCTGCCTACCTTCTAGAGGCAACTTCAGCATGCCATACCCATGAAGTCTTTCATCTCCTATTAGCATCTCGATGAAGCCATATCAAGTGGCTCTTTGATAAAACCAAAGAGTTTAATGCTGGTTGGGTGGATTTGAGGGCTTGGCTTTAACTGTAATACTCCACAATAAGGTATTTGGCTGATTGACCATAATGTACAGATGGGTTTATTTTCTGGTACCAGTGTTAATTCTTGAAGATCTTTATAACGGACAACACCTAGTACCTTGTTGGTTTTTTTGTTTTTGTTTTTTTCTGCACTAAGTAATTTGTAATTTTAAAACCACTACAAACATCAACTTACAGACTATTTTCAGTGGAAGTGTATTTTTTAGTTCTTTACTCATACACTGGAAATCATATGTGCTGGGGTTTTTAATACCAAACTAAATAACCATTACCAGCTTCAATAATTACTGAGCAAAATCCAAAGGCCATTTTAAACAGCATCAACTGAGAAATACTCCCACATATAAGTTGGAAGTTAGATGCTGTAAAGGCGCTCTTGATGCACCACAATGCTAGTAGACCATACACTAACCAAACAGGCATTGCCTTCTAAAGAAAAGTATCTGATTTTCAGAGACATATACAACTCCAAGCTACATTCCCTTGCATCAGAAGGAGAGAAAATTCTCAGAAAAGAAAATAAAACCTAAAGTCACACTTACTCAGAGCAGGTAGCCAAGCAATTGGAAACACTACATACAGAAATGTCTACACACAGTTATGTCTAAGGTGGGACTGCAGACAAACACTTGCAATGTATCTGTCTTTTATTTAGGTATTTGAGAAGGTTCAAAGACTGGTCCACCACCAGAAGAGTGCCCTAAGCACAGGGTGCAGGTCACTCTAGTGATGATGGGGAACTGGCCCAGCACCAGTTGTTACATGTTAAAAGCCACGGAGGTGGGAAGGGAAGGCAAGACAGAGATCTAGGAAAAGTTTAGGCTGCTACTGAGTGGGTTTGTTTCCGTGACAATTTTGGTCACTGAAATGTGACCCTGTTTCAAAAGTTCAAGTCCTTTTTTTAGTATTCAAGTACATAAATTACCAAGCTGCATGAAAACAGCAACCAGACACTGGCAGAGACCTTACAGCAATAGTTCTGCTACTAATTACTGCATTGTTCCTCTGAACTAATACAGGACTAGCTGACCAAAACACATCGGAGTTAAAATCATACAATCTTCTCATTAGCAAAAGAGCCTCGAGTAATGTTAAATTTAGGAAAAGCCCTCCTGGAAACAGGATGCTAAATTCAGTAAAACCTGTCCTCCTTTGAACCAGAGGTCAGGCCAGGTTCTTTTGGGTCTACTGACAGATTGGTGAATAAGAGGGTATGCCACAGACCAGTCCAGTCATTTCACAGTAATGGTTTGTACCATCATGTGGAAAATCCTCGTTCAATTATGTGTCAGCCTCTGGCTTCCTAGGCCAGCTGGGACTGGGAGTGCTGCTGAGGCTAATGTGCTTAACTCCTGAAGAAAAGGAAGTGCTCAAAGGCAGTCAACGGTGACCCTTGCAAATAAATTAAGGAGCCTTTGTGGCAGACTAATGTGAAGCCTGTTCAGCTCTCTGCTAGAAGACAGATGCCAAAAATTACTTGGTCTTAAGTTTTAGGCATACAACAAGAATCCACTATTCTATTTATTACAGTGATGGTACATACACTTAGATGTGTTTAGAGAATACTCTGATTTTTAACAGTTTTTGAAGAACAAATATGGGTCAGTTGAATAAACCACTGGAAAAGATATCAAAAGAAATGAAACAGACAAAACAGCTTATACTGAAAGCACAATATTTCCAATAAAACAAATTACAATTGAAAAGATAAGATATGAAGGAAAGAAGGGATAAGAAGACAGTAAATAAGAATTATTTACCTCCAAATGAAACCTCCCATTATTCTTGAAAAATCTCCTCATGAAGCCAATGACAACAATGGCTAACAGAGTAACTCAGTGTCCTAAGGGAACTCAAGGTTTAGTATTTGAGGAAGCCATTTTTACTTTTTATCCTTCTTGAAGCTTAACAAGGCCAGGAACAGCCAGGGTGGCCAAGCATCAGAGCACATCAACCAGCCATCCCCAGTTACGGAACCTGGGTGGCCAAGTTTCATCAGCTTCAAACACTCCAATTTACTGGTTTTCTTTTTTCTTGAAGTGAAATACAGACTGACAGATTACTTGATCCTTAGCTGCTGCCCCAGTAATCCAGCATGTTTCTTTATTTCACAATAAACTGTCATATATGAACAACAACAACTCTGTTGCTAGGCTGAAGGATCCTCCAAAGACAGAGTCAAAGAGCACACCACTGCCTTTGGAGACACCCATGATGAGCCATCCACAGATCCACAAGATAATTCAACTGTCTTGAAGTAGGAAACTGAGCAGTACTCAACATATTAAGTAATATTTAGGGTACAATTCCAATAACTAACTTCCTTTGGCTCTTCAAGTTTCATTCAGCAACAGGCTGGCCTTTGGGAAAAATTGGTTTAGTGGGGAGTTCTGCAGAGGATGAAGCTGGGAATGAAATTACAGGATTTAATGGGGAGGGACCACCTGTGTAAGCAATAAGACAAACATCTCTAATCTAGAGACTAGAAGACTACAGAATATGACCTAAGAAGCTGACCTAGAAGTGAAATGAAATCCTACTGCCATCCTAACTTAATCTACCCGCAGAACAAGCTCCCACTTTAAAGGAAGGAAGATTTTATATGATCAGCTACCCCAAGCAGGAAAGCACAGGAAGATCAAAGTTGGTTGCCAAGCCTCAGAGGCAAACAACAGACTTCCACAATCAAGAGAAATTACAAAATTAATTTTAAAAGCTGAGGGCCAAAGTGTTGGGAACAAAGAACTTTCAGTGTTAATGTCCAGGTCTCCATATAAAAAGCTTCCATCTTTCAAATAACCATTTCAGATAAAAATGATGGATGAAAATAACATTGAGGGAAATGTACTGTTAAGGTGGTTTCATTTAAAAAAAAAAAAAGTCAGTTAACCCTAAACCCCATAAAGTATTCAGAAATAAAAATTTTAAAATTCTAACCTAAAACTTTGGCCCAAAGAACATATTCACTTTTACATAAGTAACAGTAAGAATAAGCATCTCTATCTTCACATTTAATCCCATTTCTCCAACTGTATATTTGGAGCAACTTTCACCACAGGTTGCCAGCAGGCTTCATCTACAGCTTCAGCATTAAATATTTCAGCTAAACAAAGAAATTCCATAAACAAACAGAAAAGTCTATCTCAGTCAACTTCACAGAAAAAAAAAAGAAAAAAAGAAAGAAATAAATCCTAGCAGCCAACAACTAGGGAAGGGCAAACTTCCAGATGAGGGAGGCAAAGGAGCTCTAATTCACTACTCTTGCAGCTATCAGATGGTTAACAAATTGAGATGAGAGACTTCTGCATCTTTTGAGTGACTTTCACTCTGGCAAACTTAAAGGATTCAGAAGCGCAGCTGTAATACATATGGGAGATGCTGGAGAAAGTGGATCATTTGAATTTGTAACTCCATTGTGTGCTGGAAGAACTTCCTGCAGATGAGGCGCATCCCGTTGGTGACTCAGGGAGACTCTCCATCTGCTAACAGTCATGAATTTATTCTCTGAACCAGCTACCAGAAGTGACATGGTTTATGTTAGCATTATATATGCAACAAGAATCTTAAAATAAAGCCTGAAGGGACACAATTTCTTTTTTGCTTAAAACAATAAAAACCAAAATCACTGTACTACAGCATCTCCACTTAAAAAAAAAAAAAGAAAAAACCACCACACAAAAAGAACCTTAGTTTTGACGAAACTAAGATTTCACATTTTGATCAAAGTGTTTCATTCGACAACTTTTCATGCAGAAACACTTTTTACATCAAAACCCAGATGTATTTTTAGATGATGTTCAGCATTTAAAAATGGAACTGGGATCGTATTAATAGAATAATATGCCAGATTCATCACATTATCTAATCATCTACTGGTTTGCTTGTTTGATACTCAACTACAGTACCTGAAAACTATGTAGACCCAGTTACTCAGGTATCTTCTCCAGATTAAAGTCCCTGTTTAATATACAAATTATCTTTATGGTCATTTGAAATTAGCACATAAGACACAACAGGAGGGACAAAAGGAAAAAACACTACGGAGAACGCATACAAGTCCCCATCTCCCCAGTTTTCCCCAGCACCAGCCTCATCACTGGAATTCAGAAGATTGCAGACACCTGCAGACTGGATCTACTGAAAGCTACTGGAGAGGTACACTTTGAGCTGAAAAATTCAAAGTAGATGACAAAAAGGAGCCACAAAAATCACATATGTAAATTAATAATCAAATATACACACACAACAAGGAGACAGATGGCAAGCAATTTTCCCCAGTGTACTTACACTTGTTCTTCTACTGCACATATTTGGGTCACTTGCTAGATTAAATCTCATGTGGCAGACCCAACAGAGGTACTGTCGAATGTGCATGGACTCAGCCTATTTTTAACTGATGCAAATCTGACACTACAGGGTGAAGGCATTAATCAGGATTTCTTCAACACAGTTTACAGTATTGCCCTGTGACTTTAAAACAAGACTTCTGGGTATTTTCTACCATCAGCAAAGCTGCCCTATTCAGGCCTGCTAAATAAAATGCAGCACAAGCTAGGGGAAGCTGGTCAGTTCTACCAAATCTCACTCAAGAAAAATCCTACACTGAGACAGACAAATCTGTACGCATTTTCCAGAATGCCAATTCTGTCAATGTACCAAAGCAAAAATACATCACTAAAAGTTAAAAATTCATACTACTCCTCTCCTTAAAATATGTCTTTCTTCTGATGTTTGGAAGAAGAAAGGCACACCTCAATGGATGAGCTGCTTTTGACATGTTTGCTGTAGCAACGCATGGCCTCAGATAGGCAGAGCACTAAATCTTCCACACCCCAGCTATAAACTGTCAGTGAACTGTCTTACTTCGCGCAGGTCACACAAAGGACTACAACTTCAGTGTGAGGCACCCACAGCTCAAATTGCCTACTTCTGGGGGAGCTTAGCTATCAGGGAAAAATAATTACGCAGATGTGTAAGCCTAACTGCAGCAATGGGTTTGCCTCCTGTAACACTGGTAGATTTTAGCATGAACACAAACTGCATGCTCAGAGATTAGCCCCACCTTAGTCCGGCAAGAAGCTGGACTTAACACTGAGCTACAAGCAAGATCTTCAATACATCTGCAGGAATGGAAATTGCATTTCTCCCTACCCCTTGTTATCAGTTCCAAGATGATTTCGCTCAGCAATAAATCAACCTTTATTAACAAGCAGTGTGAGCTCACTGTGGCATTAGGGCAGCACCTAAGTATTTACCCCCCTTTCTTGCATTCATTTCTCATTTTGGGTTACTGCATACCACATCCAGCTTCAAATAAAACAAATAAGCAAAAAGAGGAGAAAAAATACCTCCTTATTCACTAGGAACAATTAAATGTATTGAGTTGGGGAGGAGAATTTTCCCCTAATAATCTATACATGTAACTAGAAAATATCATAGCTGTCTGTGAGATTTACAGTAGCAGGGAACAGGGTGGCAAAAGCTTGCATTTTCTAGGTCCACATTAATAAAACAAACAAACAAAACAGTGTCTCCTCTTCACACTGGCGCTCAGGCTTAAAGGCTGTCACTTTAATTCAAAGTAATCAGTAAGTCAACTGATCAAAAACATCCCATTTCCACTGATTTTGTGCATGCCATATATCTGTCCAGCTTGAAAGAAACAGTAAGTTAGGCAGAGTAACGATTAAAAGTTAGAATGTATACATTTGCTTACTCAACTTCCTCAGGCTTTAAATTCATTCAATTTCAGTTTGATTGGGTAAAGGGTGGGAACTAAAACATTGAATCCTTTGATATAGAGTAATAAAGCCCAGACTACAAGCAAATTTGTTATATCACTGTCCATATAGTCTTTGGTTTGGTGCCGTGCTGCTACTAAAATATTAAGTTTTACCATTGGGAAATTGATTTTGCTGTAAGAAGTTTTTATGATGCTACTTAATCTTACCCAGCCTACATAAAAAAAAAAAATACTGAAATCAATTACAGACACCCTTTATATAGTAAGCTTGATCACTATATTAAAAAAAACCAGCCTGATATAATTTCAATAAAATGGCAAAGGAAGCAGAAAAGACTATGGCAAAATACTGTATTCCTGAAACAAAACATTGCAGGTTCCCAGCTTAAATTCACAATCTTGATTCACTTAGAGTTAGTACCATGATCCATCTCCCACATGGAGGGCTGTGTCCCACAGCTCCAGCATCGACCTCCTTTTCTAGTGTTAAGTTTCAAGCCAGCTCCTATGGGGCTGCGAGATTCTGTGATTACAGTTAAAAGAACACTCTGGGTCTGAGAGCTTGCCTCTTTGAATAGATAACCCTTTTTTCTAGTTTAACAATTACTAGCATGGAACAGCCATTTCTGCTTTGCCCCTTCCAGTGCTACAATTGAAAAGCATCCTAACTAGATGGCCCTGTGCACAGAAATGCCATTAACTGGCTTTCACAATACTCTGGTGAATGCCTAACTCTTAGCTACAATGATGAGAAGTACTTTAGTTAGGAGGTAAATGCATAAACAAAGCCGTATCTTAGAATGCCTTTAAAATAGTCCGGATTGGTACTGGCAAAAACAGTGTATGATTATCTTTTCTGCTCTTTCCAAGATGACACTCAAATATCACTATTTTCTAACTGCACTAAAGCACACTCGGGCAAGATCAAGAACAACCTTGACCTGAACATCAATAACACCCAGTAGTACTTCAAATTGCTTTCTGTGCCTAGCCAATTTGAACTAGCCTGCAGGACAGGCTTATAAGCATGTCCTTAAACAAACCAGTGTTGCCTAAATACTGCAACATACACTACTTAGGATTACGTAAATATTCCACAACTCCTGCAGTTCTTAACTATAAAAAGCAGGTTTTAAATTGGGTCAGTGTGTCAAAATATTCACGATTTTCTCTTGATCCAACTCAGACCTTGCATTTCAGAATAACAGTAGTTTGTTGGGGTGCTTTCTGTTACTGTTTCTGAACAAAGTTTTGAAACATTAAAAGACCTTTTGAGAAAAATCATTGGGGACAATTGGAAGGGTCACAGAAATACTTAATTACATCACAATGCTTTAAGTGCATGTAAATGACCTGAAGGACTCAAGCCTGAACCACCACATTCTGCAAAAGACACTGATTCCAGCCAGAGACCTGGACCAGGACTAACACTTGGCATTTACTTCCAGTATAATAGGCTTTAATAGTAGCAACCCTGGAAAACAGAGAGAGTTTATTCTGGAAGCGCTGGCAGATCCTTAACTGAGGCAGGTGCACCGTGATTCGGCATAAGGCAGGAAAATTCCAAGTTCAGTAACTAATAGACTCCAAGACAGGCAGGTTATTTCCCAAAGCAAATGTCTAATCAAAGACATAACTAACCCTTTCACATCCCATCTGCGCACCTGGAATTTCAACTCATCCAGCAACGTTATTCTGGGGAGGCACATCCTTTATCCCAACTCACCAAGCTTCCTCGCGTTCCTCCTCTCACACAAAAAAAAAACTCCAAGGCTTTTTTGTCACTGCTTGAAGGCCGCCCGGAGAGTTGGCCGGTACCGTGAAGCCGAGTCACGCAGCACCGTTCACCCACACAGAGGCACTCCAGCGCACGCCCATCCCTCCGCTCCCTGCACGCCGCCGAGCCGCCCAAGCAACGGGACGGCCGGTTGCCACCGCCCGGGAGGACCCACGCCGCCTGGTCTCGGCAGGCAAAGCAGCTGCCCGCCCGCACCCAGGGGAGCCGGCCGCTCGCCACGGAGGAGAGAGGCTGATGAAAAGCTGTCAAAGTCAATCCGTGCTCACTTTTTGGATGGTTTAATTCCAATGGAGCATGAAACACCCCAGGACGAATAATAAGTTTAGCCAGGCGTGCTGTTCTCCCTAACACATTTTAATTATGCATCTGTTTTAATTGTGATCAGATTAAGCCACCGAAAAAAAAGGCATAAACTAGAATTTTCCCCGACTGCTAACAGCGCCTTTCAGCAGCTGTTGAAGGTGAGGTGCTGCTAAGGCGAGGAGCAGGTAGGGAGCCCAGCCCAGACCGGCGGCGGCTGTTTCCCTCCCCGCCGGCGGGGATCTGGTCCCCGCCGACACCCGGAGGAGCCCGACAGCGCAGCGCAACTTCCCGCACAGGGCTCGGTCCCGGCGGAGCGGGAGGTCGGGAGGCAGCCGGGCACCCCGCCGCCCTGGTGATACCGCGCATATGTAGGATCAGCCCAGGACAGGATAAGTTAAAACTGCAGGTCCCTTCCCACTGAAAAGGCCCGGAGGGGACCGAGCCCGCGTGGGAGCTGTCAAAACCCTGGGAGGGGTGGGCTCCGCCGCGGGCACCTGGAGCCGAGGAGCCGCCGGGACCCTCCGGCACCGCCCCGGGTACCCCGCGGGGGGCGGTCACCGCCCCGCTCCCAGCAGGTGGGCAGCCCTCCCCGCCCAGCCCCACCACTCCCCAACCTACCTGTCATCGTAGCAGAAGTCAGCGCCCAGGGTGTTGAGGTACAGGGCGAGCCCCAGGGCGCTGGTCAACAACTCCGCGATCATCTCTCCGCCTGCCGCCGCCGCCGATCTGCTCTCACTGGGGCAGCTCCCCCCGCCCGGCCTCCTGCGCCAGCTCTGCTGCGGCTGCTTCTCGTGCCCCGCGGCACCGCGGGGAGCCGCTCACCGCTCCGCCGGCGGCCGCAGTCTGACGGCGTCCCCCCACGCCGCCTCCGCCGGCCCCTACCCCATGGCAGCGGGGCGAGCGGCGGAGAGAGCGCGGCGGAGAGCGGAGAGAGCGCGGCGGAGAGCGAAGCACCGAGCGGTGACTGCCGCCTTCCTCCCGCGGCGCCTCAGCACTGCTGTGGCCGCAACCCCGGCCCGCGCCCCCCTCGCTACCGAGCCGGGCGCCGCCGCCGAGGCTCTGGGAGCGCCCGCGTGGGGCGCCCCGGGCTCCCACCGCGCCTGCGTGCGAGCCCGCCCCGTGCCCGCCCCTCCGCGCCCGCCCCGCCCCGCGCCCTCCGCGCCCGGGGCGGTGCTGCTCCGGCAGCCCCACCCCGCACCCCGCACCCCGCACCCCGCGCCGCACCCGAGCCGGCTGGATCGTGCGCTGGGCAGGGCTCGCTCCGCTGCTACACGACCCTCTTCAAGGCTTTTTTCTTTCCCCTTTTATTCTTTCTCCGTTTTCCTTTTTTTTTTTTTTCCCAACTTATTTTTTTCCATCTTCTTTCTGTCGTGTTTCTTTCCTTTCAGTTTTTTCTTTCATTTTAGTTTCTTTGTCTTCTTCATTTTTTTCCTCTTCCCCTTTTCGCTGTTCCCCTTCCCTTTCCCATCTTTCTTTTCATCCCTTTTCCTGTTCCTCTTTCCCCCCTTTTTCTTCTGTTTACCCTGCCCCTCAGCATAGATAAGATGGAAAGAGAGGGCCTGTGCCACTGGGAGTGGGATGCCGGAGCAGGGCGCTCCACACTCCCCCTTGCCCTAAGCTTGGTATTCCCCTCGCTGTCAGTGTGGAAAACCACGGGGAGCTCTTCACTCAGCTTCTAGTTAAGCAAAACCAAAGTAAACCACTGAAACTTGGCAGAGCAGGGCTGGAAATAAGCACACCCCAAGGCAAGGAGCACTGCAAACTGGGGCTCCCTCGAGGCAGCCCTACAACTGGGGTTGTCTGCAAGGGGTGAGGTGGGAGCAGCATGAGCTACATGGTGTGACTGGTAACAAATAAATACCCTGAGAGCTGAGCAGGAAACCCAGGAAACCCAGCTGTGGGAGCTAATGCACTGAAACTGTCTTCAATAATTCATTGCATATAGAGGCATAAAGTTATGAAAAGGGTTTGGATCCATCAAGATGATTGTTCCTTTTTTAAGACTTTTTCTCTTTTTTTAAAGTTGCCTCCTTTTTCTGCTATCTAGCCCTTTATGTAAGTGTTTCCTCATGATTTCCATCAAGTGGCACATCATGCTGTCCCAGAAGAATGGGAGCCTGTACATCAAGCTGTGCCTAATAAATTGGGCGGCTTTTACAAGTTTTCTTTGTCCGTTATGTGATTATTTAATGCTGTTCTTTGCAACCTCAAAATATATTAAGTGCATTAAGACCTCTTTCAAGCAATGCTTAAAGCGCTCCTGTGAAGTCTTGCCCCAAGTGTCACAAACATCTCAGCTGCTTTTACTTAGATTCAGGGGGTGTGTTATCACCATCAGTGGCAGTAATTGCAAACCTGGGGGGAGGGTGCATTTTGTTCAGAATATTAAAGCTTTGAGGGGCCTTATTGAAGCCATTAGCAGATCACATTGATCTGGCATTAAACTTTTCAGCCTGAAGCACAGAACACAGTAACTTAGATTCTAGAGAGTTAGTATGCTTTGTCAGACCTGTGATCCTTACTTTCGAATTCTGATTCTTAATGTATTTCCGGACCTACTGCCAAGATCCAAATCATCGTGACTTAGTCCTTGTTGCAGCGGGATTGCCCAGCTTATGCACTAGGTTTGCACAGCTCCTTCTCTGGAACATCCTAATAAATTCTGCATAAAAAGCAGTATAATTGCTGCTGAGTCACAGTGACAGAAGTCTCTTGTTCTCCATCAAAAGCATATGGATACTTTTGTCAAAGAGCAGGGCTGCTGTCTGGGGTAGATGTGGGCTGGCAGAAAAACTTTAGAAACAGAACAAAACCTGAGGAGAAAAAGTTTAATAAAGTATGACACTGGCTAATAAAAGTGAATGTCAAAAAAGAATGGAATGAAATGCATAGTCTATGTGGAGAGTACCTGCTCCGTTGGACATTCCAAGTGCTCCAGAGTGGCTAGAGATAGCATTAGGTCTTCACCAGCCTGTCCAAATGGATTTAACTACTCTGACAAAAGTCTACAAAGTCTGCATCTTGCAGAAAAGTTTGTCTGTACACAAAAAAAAAAAAAAAAAAAAGAAAGAAAGGATAAGTGTCCTTGCAACAGCAAGAGCTTTCTCTGATGGACAAAACCTGTTTTGTAGAAAGAAATAGGTGGCAACATGTGCATGTATCGACCCACCTGTCAGCTCTGGTACCCTGCACACTAGGCCAACCTGAGGGAAGCAGGTGGAAAGAGCCAGTGGACAAAGCTGAAGAGAAGTTCAATTTATGTTAAATTTTCAGTCTTCTTAATCAAGCAACACCATAGAAGAAAGCAAGAGAGTAGAAATCAAAGTATGATAGGGGAATTCCTTCTCTTCCTTGAGTAGGTGAAAGTAATACATGCACTGGAATTATGAACAAGACTATATTTTACTATATTATCTTGGAGATGTCACTTTACATTCTGACTCATAGCAGATTTCCAGTGTGAGGAACAGTAATCAAAAGGTATCAAAAGAGGTATTTTAGAAGTTCAGTTGTGTCACTAAGCAGCATTTCCAAAATAACCTTCACTTCCAAAAGTCTTTGTCACAGACTCTGGTATTAGGGAAAGTGGAAGAGGTGGAGGGTTGTAACAACACATGATAATAATAATTGTAAAGATAACTCATGTTATGCAGTCTAACAGTTGATCTGTCATATATAGCTTAGTAGAAAAATTCACATGCTTTATTGCAAATATGGCAATCAAAGTAATCTGTTTTAATACCAGTCTGGAAATTTCTTCATTAAAGACATTATAGACTTTAAGTGACTGTGCTACAATGTACTTCATCTAAATTGTGCCTGAAAGACTAAGTTGTGGAATGGCATGTAGAAATATGTGTCTATCACAGCGACAGATTTGGCTAACTGGTCACTGACTATGAGACCTTACATGTCAGGGTGATGCATGTGGTGCAGATCCCTCAACAGATTAGATTAGACACTTCAGTTTATCTATACTGGGTTCATTTGCTGGAGCTTGTAAAAAATATTTGTGCCAACTTCCTAAAAGTATCTGAGAAGAGAAAAGCTAACTCCCTAAAAGCTGCTGGGATTCTTCTTTTTAGAATGAAATAACTGGATATTAAATGTTACTATAGGAATAATCAAATGGGTTATATTAATTTTGTGCCAGCTCTTACACTCAGATACCATCAAATAAATGTCATAACATACTGTGCATAATTTTGAGCAACCTAAATTATATCCAAAGATGTGACTTAATGAGTCTCAGAAATGTAAACTTTGGTGCATTTCAAAACACCCACACAGTTGCTGTTGTTATCAGTCAAGCATAAACTGGTATTATCTAAGGAAGGAAATCAAGTTAGCTGAATACATACATGAACCAGCAACCTTACTCTATCAGAAGTGGAGAAAGTGGGGGAGAGAAGAATGCTTTAGCCAAGTTCCTCTTTAGAATTACTCACTGATTCAAAGAGGTAAAGTTGTTTGGTTTTGTGCACTACAATCTAAGCTGTTGTTTTCCTGTCATGATTCTGGCTTTCTTTAAGAAATTGCCTTTTGGGGTTTTTTGGGTTTTTTTTTTGTTTTGTTTTGGTTTTTTGTTAGTTTGTTTGTTTGTTTGTTTTTTTCTGGTGCTATGATAATAATTACATCAGCAATGACAACCAAAGTAAAAATAAGTTGCAACTGTAAAACAGTAAAATCTCATGGAAATGTGGCTGAAATAGGACAGTGAAAAACTAAACACATGCAGAAAACCCGAGCACATGCAGGACCTGCATCAGTACTTGGAAGAGATTTTAACTGAACATATTTTCCTAAGGAAGTACATTTCGAGGAGGCACCAGTTCCTACTTTAGATCAGTCAGGGGAGCTAGAGTATTGCTGCAGAGCTGGAGAGAGAAAGAGAAAAACCAATGCATTTTTAGCTTGACCTAATCTAATTATGCAGACTCTCTAGGAAGAAAAAAGACAGTTATAGGGAAGGTTTTTGTTTGCACAAAACATGTGAGAATATTTGTGTAACTCACAGGTGAGCACATCTCAAGGAAGATGATTACTCCAAAGGGCTGTGATTAAATATGTGAACACATTTCATGGAAACTTTTAGCACTAAAGCCTAAATCTGTGAAGGAACTTGGGTATCTCATTCTTCATAAAATTCTTCTATGCCTTAGATGGAGGTGCCAGTGTGGTTTTTGTGTTCAGCTGACATCAGACAACCTAATGTTTCCAAATACCTAATTCTACGCAGTTAAAGTCCCTATGTATAGATTGTCACTTGATGTTTTCAGAACTGCCCAAAAAATACACTGTCATGTCACTTAAAGCCTTAGCATATCATAGAGCTATATTATAGTTACAAAAATAAAAAGTCTTTTCCTGCCTCTCAGTGCTTGTGACACTTGAGCCAGGAGTGTGCAAAACAACACACCAATGATTCTGTTCCAACTGGAGTCTGAACCAAGGTCACAGGAGACAATTAAGTATCTGTGCATAGTCTGGATAATGGATTGGAGTTGTGATGTCATAACTCTGAAGTGACTGCACCAATATTGGGCAGTCTATGACGTGATGCACTCCCATGCAAAATATTCCATTTTAAAACAATATTCATTTATTCATTGTATGCAAGAGTAATTGCTCCTACACTTGCAATTAAGACATTCACGTAGTGTTTGTGCAATCTGGAATCAGATGACTACTCCAAATCAGGAAGAAAAGGGCATATTGTGAACCCTGACAGCTCTGGTAAAGGGTTTTGAATTATAAAGCATTTGTAATGAGTGCTGAAGGAGCTCCCTCTTAGCTGATTATCTTTATGAAAACAAACTCATTTATAGTCACCTACCTCCAAAATATGTTCACTGATAAAACTTATAAGGAAGAGGGGGTAGTTCCCTGCAGCTAAATTCTTGAATGAGAGATAACATATTTCCACCAATTTTGTGATGTTTTTCATTTAATGTCCTGTTATAGTCAAGAAAAAAATGGTCAGATTAGTTTCTGGTCCCCTGTGATTAAAAAATCCAGGTATTTAATGGGAAAACTGTGATTTTTATTCCTACCCAGTTCTCTAATTGTCTTCATGCAAGACTTACTATCCTGTTCCAATTCCATCTTCAGATGCCTGAGCCTTCCCATTTAGTAATATCTAGTAAACTGACTTCATTCATGTGTTCTCTTCATTCATTTGCATCAGGAAACAATGATGCATCTCACATCTCAGAAGGATACTCCAGTTTTCCATACTGTACCAATTGTCAATTAATTTGCTGCAGGATCCTGTTGACTCATTTGCTGATTTCTGGTGGTATGCTCTTTACTGCTTGAAGTAAAAGAGCAATGGCACAGCAAAAGGTAATTTTTAGTCTCTTCTGAAGTTTCAAGGATGACTTTCTTAATGTCCCTCCATTCTAGACTAATCCTAGGCTGCTTTACATATTTATCTCCCTTGTCCTGTGAAAGAGCTCAAAGTGAGATCAAAAAGAGTTTTTAATCCTTGTTCAGAGTAAATTGACTGTATAAATTTACTAATTGAAGATATGCCAACTTGTCACAGCCCAGAACTTTTTACTGTTTGTTTTTTTCATAGTTTATAAAAATAGAAGTATATTTGTTTTCTTTTTTTGTTGTTTTCTTTTTTTTTTGTATCTCTTTTCATTAAAACAGCACAAAGAAATACACATCTTTAGAAGATGGCTCTGGAAGTAAGTCAGAATTAACCTCATAACAGGTTGAAATCAAGGCAACTGTCATTTGTGTTGGTTTATCCAGGTCATAGTGAGACTCTATAGCAGAAGAGGAATCTATGTGAGAGCCCAGCCACGATTCCCAGTCATTCATTTACTTTCATCATGAGATCATCCTTCCGTTCACAATAATTGATATTTCCTTACACAAAACACAATGGAATTATTCCAGGGATTAATTTGGCCTAAGACATTAATTCTGAGAAAAGTCCTGCCTGACAGATGGATGCCTGCAACATAACCAAGAAGTCTGTGGTGCACAGACTGGATTTTGTGCAGGTGGAGGAAAGGGAGTATGAGTGGTATATCATATCCTGCCTCTCATCATTTCTTGGCAGATGTATTGCCCAGTAGATGGAAAAGCTTCATCAACAGATGAAAATCTGTTTCTTGTCATCTTCCTTTCTATAGAAAGAAGTGAGTCATCGTGCTGTCCATCAGTCCTCTGCTTCTCAGGGTACTGACATTTCCCCAGTGATGCAGATGTTGAAAGACAGTTTAATTTTAGTCTAGATCTGTCTACTTCTACTTCATTTGTCCTTCAAATGTATAACCTGGGATATAGGCTGTGAAAATTGGACAAAAAATGATACGTCTCAATGGTAGCAACATCAGACCTTTGTCCCTCAGCAGAGCAAAACCAGCCAAAGATGCAAGTGTAATTTCCACCTCAATCCCTGCAGATTTTCTGTGGAATAACCTAATTTACTTCTTTACTTCAGTACAATCTTGGCTTCTTGCTGTACAAGCATGAAGTAAAGCCAGGAAAACCATGATTATTCTTATTTTAGAGAGAATGTGTCAACATTACCAAAACATATCTAACACCAGCACAAGAACAATTCTCAGGAGTTAAATAAACAAGGGAAAATTATTATAAGAACTAAATCTTTGAATCCCTCTCAACATAGTCAGTTTGATTTTTCATAATAATGTTGGAACAAAATGATGTTTTGTACTGTAATGTAGACAAGTCCAGAGAGAATAGTCAAGGAGTTCTAGATTCTTAAAGAACAATAAAGCAGAAACATCAACTAAATTAACAGAAACTTAATTGTTTCTTCTCTTCTGCTTGCTTACTTTGAGAAATTTCTCTCTATACATGAAATCCTGAAATCCTGAATGGAAATCTCAGATGGCCCCTGTCTCCATACTTTAAAATATAATTAACACATGCCAGCAATAAAGTCACATTAAATTTAATGCAGATTAAAGACATTACTACTTTGCGGTTTGGTGTTTTTTTGGGGTTTTTTGTTTTGGTTTGGTTTTTTTTTTATGTGGGGGGGGTCGTGTGTGGTTTGTTTTGGTTTTTTTGTTGTTTGTGGGGTTTTTTGTTTTGTTTTTGTGGATTATGCACATTGATACTTTGATCTAGAGCTAAGGCAATTGCTTCTTTTATTTGCAAATATAGAAAAATACAAAACATGGACTGGTTCAGGTTTTTTGTACACAAGGTTTGTAGCAGAACTTTAATCGATTCAGTGGAGCATTCACAGCTTTTAACTGATTTCAGTGACTCAGGATATGCAGGTTACCCAGATTTATCCCCTGATGTGTCATTTAAGCAGATAGATATAAATCTGTATATTTTCTATATACAGTATACTCACTGTGGTCAATGAGTCAATTGATTGTCTACAGGCTATTACAGATAGACACTGGATTCCAGTTATGTCGGTGCGTGCCATAGGATGCAATGAGGTGAAGGTTATAATCTCCAGTGTACACACGAAAAATAAAATTCTTTGGACATCCTAATCACTCACATTTTTCTTCATGTACATTGACATGGGGGAGAGAATTCCCTCTGTTTGCCAAATAGCAGCATTCTAACTTATTTAATCTTTTCTTAATTGTTTTACTAGTAATATTTGCTATCTTTTTTTTACTTGTGAAAATATACCTATCTCTAGCCCCCATAAATATTACCATCACCAAACTGGCCCATTTATACCAAGGTCTTCATGTGCTGCTTATAGCAAACTTGGACTTTGATCAGCCTCTAGTAACCTTTAGGAGAATTTAGCATTGTGAGATTGTTTTTCATTATAATTTATAGATAAAGTTGGTAAAAAGAATGTTATACTTTCCATTCCTATTAGGAAGTTTTAGAAAACAAAGGTATCCTACTGAATACATCTCATGGAAAATACTTTGTTAAAGATTTCATTTGGTTCCCTGAATCTCCTACCAAGTAAAAGATACAACCTGCTTTGTCAACAAAAGAATTTTTCTATATGCTAGCTACCATGTGGTTAAAATCATACTTTCTAGCGTAGATACCTTGTTAGATATTTTGGATTGTATTTGCATCTGGTATAACTTGTCATAGCTTCAGCAAAACTGTCACAGTTTCTATCACCTAGTGTCTTTTCCTTAATACTTAATACAGAGTGAGACATGAAAAGAGATAAACAGGTCTAGGGAATGTTGACATTTTAAATTTCTTCCTACTCTACTTTGCACAAGTAAGAGCATTATATTTGGCTATGTAAATAGATCCCAGATTTTAAAATAGCCAGTTTCTTTTCTGCCTCAAGGAGAAAGAAAGATATAAACCAGAATTATTGGCTTTCTGTAATATTTTATATTCAATTTTCTCTTGTTACGTTCATGCCATGTAATTGTGTGCACATGTGTACATGCATGGTCCTTGTTGTACAGGGTTACAGCCAGATTCTTGTCCAAGTGCCAGAACTCTACCAGGGGTTCAGGGAGTTGCTGCGCACTCTCCTTTATTCTGTGTACAACAATGAATACTCCTTCCTATATCTGCCAAATGCATGGTTTGATCCCATTGATATCCATTTGGCATCAGGCTGTTATTCGCTAACCCTTCACCACAGCTATTAATCACATGCACATGAGAAGTGCTGTTTGCAGGGGGCGGATTCCCATGTCTGCTTTGTTGCCTTGTGTTATTAAAGGCTCTAATAACCCAGTTCTGTCCTAGTATTTCTCATCTGTCCATCACTGAAATACATAACCCCAATGGATTCCTGGCTATCCACCCCATTCCCAGCAGCCACAACATATATATCCATCCAAAGTATAGGGTATATTCCAACTGTTTCCAGGAAACTGCCTTTTCCATTACCTCAGAGTTATCCCTCCTTCCCTGGTCTCACCCTGAACACTGCACTGCTGTATGTTGTGGCATATTTTAGCAGGGGGCTTTGGAGAAAATCACACATTTTAGAATGCCATTTTGAACATTTAACTGACTGCAAAATCTTCATTCTTCATCCACTTTGGTCTTAGTGACTTGCCTAATTTGGGCCAATTTGGACAGTTTCCACTAGCAGCAGCAGATGGTAGCTGGCTGAAATGTTCCTGTGACACAATCCTCTGTGTGTACAAATAACCCACAAACAACCCACAAAGTACTTTTAACTTTTAAGTACTTTTTTTTTTTTTTTTTTTTTTTCCCCGTGGTCACAGCTAAAATCAGATAAGAGAAATTTCTCTTTAACTTTGAAAGTCATGAATACTGCCAGATAAGCACTGTCCCGGGGCTACAGAGCATCACCAGCCAGGAAAAAAAGACCTACCAAAGAAGACTCTAAACTGTTGCTTGCAACCCAAGAGCTTTACCAGCAAAAGGAAACTGAGCAATAAGCCTGATTTTGTGAACAAAACACAAATTTAGTGTTCACTTAGGTCAGCATTGCTTTGGAACAAAGACACAGCAATTAGGCTGTCTGAGTGTCTCACATAGGATGTCTGTAAATGTATCTCTTTCCATCTTTCCCACACACTCTGTGAGGAAACTGCTGTAAAAAAAAAAAGAAAAGAGAAAAATAAAAATATATCATTTTTACATATATTTGAATCTGGCTTTGGAGAAAATTTCTGATAGTCTCTATAACATGCATTCTAAAAGCAAACCTTCAGTGGCAAAACATATGGAATAATAAATTATTTTTTCAGTAGAAAAAATAAACTCTTGTCACAGGGACACATTTAACTGATTCATATTCTCCAGTGATCACTTTTATTGCAGCTTTTTAAGCCAAATGGTTTAGTTTGAGTTTCTAAGTTTTCTGATGTTCAAAGTCTGGCAGTGGGTAGACAAAAACACACACATAGCAGAGGACATGATGGAAAAAAATGGAGCACAGGGCTGGAGCGGGCTTCCTGAGACACTGAGCTCAAGGTCCTCCAGCTGCAGGCAGCTGTGGTTGTGGCTAGTACCCATATACTCAGTACCCAGTTTCCCAGTTTTATGCCTCTTGAGATGCTTGTTCTGCTGTGCCTATCACAGAATCCAGTGCTTTTGGATGGCTTTGAAAGCGTTTAGGGAGCTCAGAATTACAGAAACAGATGTCAAAAATCCCTAATTTGTTGTGTAGCTATTAGAAACCATGTTTTCTTAATCCCGTTGTCAAAATGGAGCCAGGAAGATCTTTGCCACAACTAATGCCTAGCATTTTCCTCATCCTACTTATGGGACAAAGTGGTGAAGTGTTTGAGAAGGCCTACAAAGCTTAGATGTTCATCCCCACACAGATATGCACTCACCACCACCAGAAAAAGTAGCTACTTGCTGCTGTACTTTTAGAAGGTCTTAAATGGTCAGAGCATTGCAATGCAACAACAACCTTTTTTTTCCTTTACACAGGGAATAAATACATGTGGCTGCACAACTTCAAAAGTAAGAAAACTTTTCCAGGTTTATTTGAAAGATTTTGAGGAACTTAAAAACATCAGAGAAAATTAGTTAAAAAAAAAAAAAACCCAAAACCAAAAACCAAACACCAAAACATATTAGTAATGCTATCAAAGCTAACTTTTACTCTAAATGAAGAGAAGTGACTACACAGAGGTGAGGGCATGGGTACCTATCCATTGCATTAATCACTTCTGCTGGAAAAGTACAAAGGGGAGCATACAGTGATTAGTCCAAAAGCAGTGAGAATATGGCATTCTAGGAAGGGTACAAAAGTCACAGGTTTGGGAGTCCCTGGTATACAATGCAGGATGATATAATTTCAGTAGAGAGTTACAGTTCAATGCCATATTGTCAAATTTTATTCTGTAAGTATATAATACAACAGATCAAGAAAGAAGCATGTTATTTTTTCTAAATCACAGCGATTGAAAGGTAATCATTTCCTCTGTCTGTCTTTCTTTCTGATTGCAGCATTCTCTCTTTTCAAATCCTAAATAAAGCCACAAAACCCCCCCAATGATTTAGAGATACTTCCAAAGAATTCATGAGGATGAAGGAATTTACTTTCAGGTGGTATCTTAAGTTAGAGACATTTCATAACAAAAAAGGACTGTGTTTGTTAGCAGGTGCAGAGGATAACTGTCTCACATCACTTAGAGACACCCCATCTATTTTCATTTGAGATTATTTTACCAGTGCAGAGACTTAAAAGGCTTTAGAAAGTGTGTGTTGCTCAAGTTTAGAATATATATTCTTGGTTTGGGGTTTGGGTCCAGTAAAATTTGCAGTCGTATTTCTTCTCTTCCACTGTTTATCCTATTCTTAATCTGCATTGATTTTCCCCCTATAAAGCAGAAAAAAAATCAATTTTCCTTTATGTTTTTAATCAGTCACAGTAAGAGTTAAACAGGCTTGGGTATTCCAGGTAAAACAGCTAATAATCAGTTGGGGAGTTAGATTTATTACTGGGCGGGGGGTGGGGGGGGGAAGCAAGGACAGGGGGAAATTCTTCCCTTAGCATCATGGCTAAGGCAAGTGGAACAGTGGTGCCTCACATCCAGGTAAAGTGCTTGCCAGAGCAAAGTCCATCCCTGAGGCCTTGCCAGGTGATGTTAGAGACAGTTCTGCCATCCTGGGGGTACCTGGAGTAGCTTGCACTGGTGACTGCAACACCTAGAAAGAAAGAAATGGCTAGAAAGAGGCAGACTTAGGGTCGGGAAGTGATTCTCCAGTTTAAGCATCTGTTAGTCCTTGGCTGGGAGATCTCGATCTCCTGATGCATTACAGAGGCAAGATGAGAAGTGCTGAGACCCAAGCTGCCCATGCAGTGACTCACCCAGGTCCTGAAGCAGCTTTCCTTAGAATAATGGGAGACTTTCAATTGGTTTTACAGCAGGAGTTTGTTCAACAGACACCATCATGTGCTGGGAATTATTTGTCCTGTGGAAATCACAACGAAAAAAAAAAATCCCTTATTAATCATCCTCAGTTGACAAGACATGAAAGGGCCCTGGTAAAATAATGCAGTTTCAACCTGTAAAAAAGACACTTCAGGAATCTGAAGACTGGGATAAGCAGATCTTTCCCTTCCCTGATTATTAAAGTACAGGGTTGGGAGAAGGCTGTGTGTAATAACTCTCTGTGGTCACAGCTTCAGTTTCACTACTATGACTCACCCTTGATTGCTCTTAGGTAAGTGCCAGATGCCTTCTTATTGCTCTCAAGCTTCACTTCAGCAAAACATATAAGCACACGCCTAAACACTTTTCTGAATAACAATGGTCTTCACACATAATTAAAATTCAGCACACACTTAAATGCATTGCTGAATCAGGGCCTTAATGCTCAGTACGAGTGATTAAAGGATCATAATCTAATAGTTTTTGCTGACAATGTGACATAATTTTTCACCATACCTCTGTAAAATTAGGATAAAAGCTCAAAATGAAATTAAGGAGTACCTTTAAACCAGCTAAATATTATGGTTCCGAAAAAAAAAAAAACAAACGTAGGTTCAGGTCTGCTGGAAGCAAGGGAATTTAATTGCCCCATTAATCACTCTTTTGAACTTCATCGCATTTAAATATAAAATATTGATCAATGGTGCACTCCATTGCTCAAGCTTCACAGTGTTAGTCAGGGCATTTTACATATCTTCTCCAAGCTCCATGACCCCTCCACTGTGTTCTTATCCTAGGTAAGAGGCCAGTACTGAACATTCCCATGTTGACTGACATCTGCAGGCTCTCAGGACCATTTTCACAACCACCATATTACTTTCAGATATCTGAATGGTGATGTAGGGATGGTAGGGCAGAAGGTCTTAGAAACAACATGACAAAAATATTAGAAAAATGACGGCCCTTGCTGGTCACTCCTTTCTTATCACTGCTGGCTAGCACAAGACTGGGTACTAGTGCCTTGTCTCAGTTTCCACTGTGTTTTGTCAGCCAAACCCAGCCACTTTCCACAACTTCTCAGTGTCAGCCTCCTCTCTGACTTGCATACAGATTTTTCTTTTGCCTCCATGGCACTCTGGATACATTGTAGAGGAATGCGTGAAACACAAAGAGAGGTAAATTCTTCCAAGTAGTTTGGGTATAACACCCGTTCCTTTTTGGTTTGGCAAAATACCAAATGCTTCTGCTGCACATGGTTTCAAGCAAGACTAAGTTGCTAGTGGCAATCAAAAAGTGCAATTATTTTGTGTAAAGATGTTCTGACAGATCTCACACTTCCAGTCACTCAGCCTGCTCACAGAAAGCAACTAGAAATTGCACCATTGGATTAACTGTGTATGCCTGGAAGACTAGGATTATCTAAGATTTGTACAACCAGGTTACATATTTCACATTTTCCTCAATTTTGCAATATGTTGGTTTTTACAACAACAACAACAAAAAAGCATGTAACACTCATATGTGCTGTAAATTTATATTGTGCTGGTCCACCAAGTGATTCTTTTGATTCAGCTCTGTGCTGCTTTCAGACTGCTCCATTCTGTGGACACCTCTGGAAGGGTTGCTCTTTCCTCAGGCATTGGGTCATCAGGCTCACCTGAAGTGCTGTGCAGTTGGACCACTTTGGTTTATGGCCAGTGTGACCTTCAGATTTAGCTCTTTATCACTGGATGAAGGTGCTCCAGGTGTGAGCGTCTATAGACTCCAATTGCTTTCTGTCATAATCCCAAGGACTTGTTTTCCTTCACTGACAGAGAGCCCTTATCCAGATGCTCTCCTTCATAAGGTCATTTTCAGGACAAGCTGTTTTCAGTCCACAATTGATCTTACAGACCATTTTGCATGATGGGAGCTGTGAAATGGATGTTTATGTCTAGCTCTGACTTTCCCTTCTGCCACTCTGCTTTTTCCCCCACACTCCTCTAGGGATGCTGCTTTCACTGCTGGCATCTTTCCTGATCCGTTCCTGAACACACAGATCCAGGGTCGCCCACACAATTCCTGGTGTTATGTGAGGAAACGTCTGGGTTCCTCCTGGACATCACTTGGCTGTCACAGTGAGTTTCCATTCTCAGGCACTTCTTCCTTTCTGCCAGCTTCTGCTTGAGCAAGCAAACATTGCGGTTTCCTATATTTGGCCATTGGTCTAGACCACATGAACTCTTGTTATTATTTTGTTGCCTGTTTTAAGATCTTCTGCTAGGATGCACTTTTACCACACCCAGATTTTTCTGACATTCTTTCAAGTCTTCTCATACGATCCTAAACCAGAACAGATCATACCTCCAGGCTTTGTTCTTGGTTCTTACCTCATGTTTCCTGCTCTAGTACTGCTCTCCCTTTGTTAGGAAATTAAAATGACCAGCCATGAAACTGTCTTTATTTCTGTTATTTGAGTCCAGCTTTGTGACCTCTCAGCTCAGTGCCTGCTACTAGGTAGGCTGAGGGTGCCACAGGCAAAGACTAGACTGTCTGTGACATAACAATCCAAACTGTCAGAGCATTTTTCAGGCCAAAATTAATTTCACCGTTCCACAGGCAGTCTTCTCAAGCAGAACCATATGACTTGTGGTTGCTTTCCAGCACAGTTCAGAGAATACCCATAGGCTCAGACAGTCCAGTGAAACTCAGTCATTCTTAATTGACATGTTCTGCCTGACTTGCAGGCTAAATGGCTTCTTCAGCTACAGCAGACAGAGGGACCTTATCTTCTTGAAACTGCTCTAAGAAGTGGTAGACAGAGGTAGTCCAACTTCCAGCCTTCCCTGGTGGGAGGGGTAAATCATGCAGACCTCTCAGTCCTGGCCACTGTACAGTAGATTTCACCTACTGTGACACCTCTCTTCCCACTGTATGCTGGTCCTGTCCTGCTCAGTTTGGCACATCCTAGCACAGGACTGCAAGAACTGTTTTCAGATCAACATAGAATCATAGAATTGTCAGGGTTGGAAAGGACCTTAAAGATCATCTAGTTCCAACCCCCCTGCCAATGGCAGGG
>JANIJG010010893.1:0-13148 GCA_024611175.1 Megaceryle torquata | reverse complement strand
AAAAAAAAAAAAAAAAAAAAAAAAAAAAAAAAAAAAAAAAAAAAAAAAAAAAAAAAAAAAAAAAAAACAACAAAAAAGAGCTAATTAAGATATTTATGCTTTCTTCTTTTGTTGGTTGAGTTTTTGATTAATTTTCTGTTTCTGTCTTAACCTCACTCCATGGTTATGAGGTGCTCCTGGTATTTCATTTGGCTGTTTGCACAGTGGAGATACACTTGTTCTCTAAAATATGTGACACCATCTATCTAGTACCAGAGAGGGAGCACGCAAGGCACAGCACACCTTGTACTTGGCAAATGCTCTTGTCTTGTATCAAAGAAGGGGGCAATAGTTACATTTGGAAAGTGACTTGAAAGAACCACCCCTTCATGCTTGCATTTCTCATTTTCATGGACCTCTTTCCCAAAAAGCATCCCCTATGCTTAATTTATTTCAAAATCATGCCAGACTAGGCCTTTCTAAACTGTATTGATGTTTCCCAAACTCTCCTGGGGTACCCCTAGAAGTGAGCTATATTCTATTGCTTGAGGACTGGAAGAAATGTGAGTGGAGCTAGAAAGAGATTCAGAATATATAAAACAGAAGGATAATGTAGGAACTGTGAGCAAGGATGGTCCTTATGACTCAGGTATTGGACTGGCTCTGGATCATTTGTGAGACCCCAGGCTGCCTGCGTAATTGTTGGCAAGTTGCATAACTTCTTGGGTTCTTATCCTCACTTTACAGATGAGGAGTTAGTGGTCCCAACTTTCTCTTCGTACATCACATCTATTTAGTGAGCAACTCAAAATAAAAACTAGTAAAATTTGGGAAAGATTTTTTTCTTACATCTTCTGTGTCAAGTGTACACATCATTTGGAAACTCGGAGCTAGCTGAGGTTCTCCCAGGAGATGCAATGCTTATTAACAGCATGATAAAAATACACTTCAAATAGTCTGTGCAGAAATGCCAGCACTTTTGAAACTGCATTCAGGCAATGGCAAGGCCATTTAGATAAAAAAAAAAAAAAAAAAAAAAAAAAGCAGCAGCTTTACAACTGTTCCAAATGCTTGCTAGTGGAAGACTGTTAACAGATGGGAAAAAATGGGGAGGTGTCCAAAACCAGCAATCTACCCTGGTGAGAAATCCAGCTGCTGGGAAGTGGAATGGTGCTGGAATTCATACCAGGTTGTTGTCTCTGGACACCAGTCAATGGACTCCATCTTTTATATCACCCTCCCATTCGCCATAAGGATTCGGTGTTTTTCAACTGCTTTTCTCCTGGCAGCTGGATATGGAGAAGGAGATTTTTCTCTCAAGTCCTTGATGAAGAACCATTTCAAAGCTGTTGTCCAGGGGAGGAACATCACTACTCAACTCCACTCCTGCTTCCTGAAGGTCATCATTAGGCAGATAAAAATTGACCAGTCTACCCTTCTTCCAGCTGCTTAACTCTTGCTGTACAGCTATTTACTGATGGGCCTTGAGCTGCTTATCTTCATAGTCTTCTCTCTGAATAACTTTAGGACTTACCTCTAGAATCAATGACTGCTTTATTCTGCACAGTCTTGAGGAACCATCATGTTTGAAAACCTTGAGAAAGACAAGCCATTCCCCCCTCCGCCTCTGCAAATTTGAGATGACTATAAAAAAAGAGAACTACGGAAAGAAATAATTAGGAGTTCTTTTCCTTGATGTTAGTTGTACTTTTATGATTGTGTTTTTTGAGATTTTCCACATAGCCTTGAGGAATGGGGAAGCTATTTTTGTGGACGTTAAGATTTCAGGTAACAACTACAAGATTCCAGCTGCTCAGGCCTCGGGCTTCATGATACTCACTGATTTATGCGTGCTAATGTTAAGAGATTTGGCAGCACTTCAAGCAAGTGAGTGAAAACAACGTGTTTATTCTAAGCTTCCCTCTTGCCCTTTGACTTGACAGTGGCTGTGCAACTGGCCTGGCTGCTCAGCTCCACTCTGCTGGAGCATGGGAAAAGTAGGAGCAGCAGAAAAGAGACAGCTGGCTGGCTGCTGACTTAGAAAGACATCATTGCGTCACGTCACGCTTGGTAAGTTATCTTTGCAATCCAAGAGCCAGGATTTTCCCTTTTATTTAAGCACGAGATAGGTGCTTCACAAAGTGACCATGGGGATTTGACCATGTCAAGTAAAGCGTCCCATTCATCTGAGGCAAGGTGGTTTTTCAGCCCTGAAATATAATGCTTTTCTGACCTTGAAAAAGATCTCTGATGGATGTCTTTTGAGTTCCCTTTGAATGAACTGTTTGTAACCTTAGTAGGATTTTATTTTTCATTTTTAATATGTGGATTGTCTGAATGGCAATACTAAAGCCAGCACAAGCAATAAAGATGGATTGACAGTAAAATAAACAGTTTGGCCTCTGGCTGCACAGAGGAAGCAGATCAAGTCAAGAAAACATTTCCTAGAAGTCACTTCTCTAATTGTAAGACTATTCTAATACTTGTTATTTATTTAAAACCTAAACTATTCTGTAGCTTATTAATCCACATGTTAAACTCTGTGTGGAAGTTCAAGTTAATTGACATTCTGTTTCCAAATTTATACTGGTATTATGAAGGGCACTAAACTGATACATGAAATACGGAGTAAAAGTGAATAGCAAGTGATAGAGATGTATTCCTGGGAATCCAAAAAGACTTTGCAAACAATAGATAATGAACAAACAAGAAATAGTATTTACGTGCATATGGTTTGCTAGTAAAATTCTGGCACTGGATGAATCTCATGGAAAAAATATTATAGAATTCTGTCATGCCAGACTTTTGCCTTGTCTCTTTAAAACTCTTACAGTGAAACTCATAGGGAGGTATGTCTTGACCAGCTTGCATTTACTGTTGTAAAAGTATACATATGTAGAAGACTTACTGGTAGGGAATCACATATGGGACTCTATCCTTGAAGTCACTAAGCCGGTGAGTGTATTTTGCACCTATTTGAATTGAGTGGGATCAGCAACTTGCATGAGGAATGTAATGTCCTGAAGGGCTGACTTAATAATTTGTAGCTGTGTATGTATTTCCTTCATGAAACCACATTTATGCTTCTTTAGTATCATTATTATTTGAAAGGTTCTTAACTACTCACAACTCCCATTTCTTTTTTTCATAAGCCCTGCTACCACATTTTCAGTTTTCTCCTTTTTTAGATTTCAGATCTTGGCTATGGTATTGAGGATCAGGTTGTGGGATGGGAACATCTGGATGGGTTTGAGATCTGTGCATATCATAATCAAATCTCTTAACTATATATTTTGAACCCATGTTTTCATTCTTGCTCTGCATTTCTCATTGTTTTTTATCCTCTCCATTGTACGAGTGTATGCAGTCTCATGCAATTATATAAAAATGGTTTCCTTATGCATGGTATGAATTTTTATAGCTTTACACTCACTTTCTTCCCTTCCATCATCCCAGTTCATGTTTAAATAGGTAGAATAAGTCAGGTAATATGTACACAGGGACTGCTCCACCACGGACTGGAGCTCTAACTATCTCTGTTAACACATGCTGTAGCCAAAGAAGTTTACAGCATGCAGAGGGAAAAGGTTATTGTTAGTGTAACTGAATAAGTATTAGGGTTAATATATAATGTATAGGTCTATGTAATGGATAGTTTTTATTCATCATAAAATGTTCAAATGACTTGCAGATGTGTGACTGCTGCAGCTGTTGCAGACCTTGTAATGGCATTAGGCTCTGACTCAGAGAGCAGCTTGTTTGCCAAGAGATTCTGGCAGTGGCTATGGCTGTGATATTCCCATTGAAAAAAGTCTTGTCAGCAGTGGAGGTGGTGATACAAAACCACCTGGAATATAAGAAAGGGGCAAGGCTGGGTCTAGGTATGACAGGAAAACGGGGGTTCTGAAAGCTGTCATTTTTTTGTGTGTTTAACTCTATCCATAGTGTCTTAGTGCTACATGGTCTACTAAGGGAGCAGCAGGAATTTATAGTCACCACAGATTCTGCCTACATGCAGCTTGTGTGTTATTAACTGGAGAAAAAACACAAAACACCAAACCTTTGATAATGCAAAACTTTGCTCCTGAGTTTTAAAAGGAAAAGGCAAGCTATGGTCTCTACAAGTGGATAGAATTGAATCTCACTGTGCAAACACAGCCTGTAACACAAATTGTGCAGCATGGGAGCTTGGCTACTTGCTGCCCATGGAGACTGTGCAGTCAAGGAATATGCTTACTTAGCAGTCAAAGGAATGCCATCATCCTATGGATGCATATAGTACTCTGAAATAGTACTGAGGAAGAAAAAAACAATGCCCTGCATGTTTTCTGATTGTCTGATTGAAGTAAAGAAAATAATGAAGATTGACATCCAAAATAGGCACACACTGTCTATGTGAGGTGTTATACTGAGGTAAACATGCTGGGTTTGATACAGCCTTTTGATTCCTGTGTGACTGGAAAAGCAGAAGCCTGATCATTTTTAGAAGAAGATTGGAGAAGGCAGTGCAAAACAAAAGCACAGTTTTGACAGGGTTTGGTGATAATACTCAGAAAGTAGGCCCATGGGAAGCAAACCCTAGAGACAGCTGAGCTGTAAATCTCTGAAACAGTGAGGGAGTGTAACAAAAGTCACTGCTCAGTGAAAAACGAATTTCATTGCTGCCTTTTCTAATGCTTTAAACTAGTTATGGAGTGTATAGGTTAGTTATGAAATGGACTGCAGTGCTGACTCTTGCTTTCTGTGAAGTTACAAAGCCTTAAGCAGTATTGTTTCTGGCACTTTTTGAAAGGTCTCTGCTGATTCCAGTGTGCTCTCTCTAACCCTGTTCAATGCCATATTTATGAAAGCAAAGCTACCAAAACATACAGATTATTAGAAAAGAGATGCAATCTACATGAATTTTGTTCATTAGATTTAAAAAAAACTCCCAAAATTCCAACCCTTACTGATGGGACTCTTGCCTTACATGAGTAAAAGGGAATGAGCTGCTTAATAGCTCTCTTCTCCACAGCTCAAAATTCCTTGGATAAGAGAAAAATAGCCAGCCAGCATGACTGCATTGGCTGTTGGATGGGGCTGTGAGCTGGGACCTAGGTCTTCCCTCTCCCTGGTACAGTATGCTGTCCACTAGACCAGGATTATTTGTTCAGTCTGGAAAAGTTTTGGTCAGCAGAACAAGGTCTGCTGGAGAACTTTACCAAGTTCCCATCAGCGGGAAGCAGTGTGTGACAGCAGTGGGCTGTTGGGCACGCACACCAAGCCATTCACCCTGCCTTGGGGGCTGCACTTCAGCTCCTGTCTAAAATCACTATGTGAAGTATGGGGTTTTCTGATGGATGCAGTATGTGACTCAGCTTGGCCACGGGGCATGAGAGCAATCAGGGCATGGTACAGAGCAAATTTTATTTCTGGGCTGGTTCTGGACTACATGCTACATCACATACAATAGTTATTGAGCAGCACGGACGATGATGGAACAATGCTTTGTAGCATTATTTAGTAAAAATGTCACTGCCCTGCAACTTTCAGGTTAGATGGTCCATAAGGGATATGGGTATGTATGCTCAGGCATTGTGAAGTTTTGTGAGCATGCCTCTCAAGATGAGCCAGTGTATCTCAGGGTGGCACAATGTATCTCTGTGCTGCAGATCCCCAACCCAGGTCTGAATGGGCCAGTCTTTCTCAGAGCAGACCTTGGCAGGGATACAAGCTTGGATCCCAGAAGCAGTACTGCCTTGCTAGCATAACGTTCAGTCTCAGGCTAATTTGCCTTGCCTCTCAGCCCACCAAATAACCTGGGCACAGCATGAGCTTGGCATTACTTCTACTGCTTCCAGATCCAAAGCTATTTCATAAAGAGACAGTATAGGAATCTCTGTATCTTATTGTTCTGCAAGCTGTTGACATATTCTTTCTTTCCTAGAATGTTTTCTCATCAGTAGATCTTAGAGAAGTGTCCAGAAAATCTCCTGTATCTCCTCTTTCTTGTGAGGAAAGGCTGACTTAGGTAGTCCAGGAGAGACTCACTGGCGATCTGTAAATGGGTTCAAAAAAGGGAACAGAGGAATTAAAGGAGGACAAGCCTGCCAGTGGCCATTGAGTATGATGGTCTGATTTCGACTTCTGATTCAGAAATGTGCTAACATATTGATCCCAGGAACTTCTAAGACACACCAGAGGAAGGCTGGCCCAGTTGTTTTCATGTTTCATACTCTTTCATTAATCACTTAACACTGGCCACTGTTGGACTGAAGGTAGTTTGACCCATGTGTACATGTTCAAGAAAGGACTGCCCTGCATTTAAGAGCTGGGTCCCTGCTAGGTCCACCCAGGCTGTCATGTTAGCCTCGTACTCAAGATGACAACAGCCCCCTGAGGCTGTTGAGGAAGATTCTGAAAGCGTTAATGTGAATGCTGTCCCAGACATCAACCATCAGCTGATCCAGAGCCTAGTCCAGATGCTTGACTACTCCAGAGAGGAAGGGCTTCATCTAGATGTGGTGGTAGGAATGGGTGTCACATCTGGAACAACAGTATGAATGTAGGCCTGGAGGATATGGTGTGAGTACTGCAGTGTGGACCATCAGAGACAGGCTTGCCTACTTTCAATCCAAAGGTGGGTGTGCATGGTAGTTTCCACAATTCCCAACTTGACAGAGATGAGAAGAGGAATGTTTGTGGAACGCTTCTGCACTTGGCATTTCCTATTTGCTTTTAGCTCAGTGCAGACATCTGTGTGGAGTTCAGCTTTTCTTTTGCTTTGTGCTAGGAGCTCAGGTGCCTGGCTAGAGAGTTGCATTAGGCAGCAAAGCACCTAATCCTCATTGAAGGCCACCTAATCCTCTCAGCTTAGTGGCCTTCTTCAGGTAGTCCTTCTTTATTTTTTTTCTCTGTTTCCACAGCAGCTGAATTTTTTCCTCTTCCATTTGCAAAACAGTGTCAGAAGCAGACTGGCTGGCCAGCCATTCTGTTACCAACGCCTCTCGGTTCTTCTAGGCTCCAAAATGCAGAAACCCATAAAAGCAGCTGGAAGTAAATGAGTAATGGAGAGGAAGGACGGGTCTCTATGGACTGAAGAAAGTGCTCCCTAGAGCAATGTTTAAGAACCTCTCATTAATGCTTCCTGGGTATTTTTTTTCTACATTTCACTCTGCTGAATCCAAATTCTGCTCAAGCCAGTGGGAATTGTTCCACTGACTTCTGTGAGAGTTATATCTAGCCCCTGGTCTGGAAGGTAAAACTAGTCTCACTAGTTCTATTTAAGTTGGTTTCCCTTTCTGCTTCTCAACTCCCAGAATAACATGAATGCATTCATAGTTGTCCATGATGCAATGCGTACAAAATATTCTCTTTATATGTTTTTCATTAAATAAAAATCAACATGTGTTTCAGCAATTCCACCTCTTTCCTTCTTTACCCCTCTTTGCTTTTTTGCCCCTCTGCCCTGTTTTTTGTCTCCCCCCTCCCCCTTCCTCAATGAGGTAAATAAAAATGTCTTTTTAAGTGTAACACATTTTTGAAGAAACTTTGCAGTCAAACAACAAGACACTCTTTTGATGACAACTTTTGTCATCATTAAAAGCAGACAGTTTGCCTTCAGAAGTGATCTGTTTATAGTATCTCAAGTGGAAAAAAGATATGTTGGGTTGTGAAAGATGTTTGTTCCATCACCATGGAACTCCTTGCGCAGTTCCCAGGGCAAGGGGGGAGGTGACAGTGGATTTCTATATCACAGCTCAATCTTTGGCTTTTAAGTGGAAGCTGTACTTTTATGATAAGATCTTTTTCCTAAAATAGTAGTTTGTTCAAATTAACATCTCCAATAGCAGAAAGGGAGCAATGTAGGATATGGTACTATAGAACATGCAGAAAGGAACATTATCTGATAGAGCTTTGGGGTTTTATCCTCCAGATCGCCCAAAATTCTTTCCAAGTAACGTGTTAAGATATTGGTAATGCAGTGACTCAACCATATAAACAGATGGAGTGAGTAGCATACAGCCAGTGATTCAGCTAATGTACAGCTCTGGAAACTCAAATTTGATTTAACGATTAGAAATGTTGAATAAGACATTTATAATTTTTCCATTTTTGAAGGAGGCTTTAGGTATGTTGTTTTTTCTACTGAACAGAGAGGGTGGAAAAACACAGGACAACAACAGCTCATCAAAAGGATGGCATCTTGCTCCCCACACAGAAACTCCTTGCAGTAGTACTGCACTGCAGTGCCAGCTCTTGGTCTGAGCCCAAGTCATGCTGTGGGACATGAGCTCTTAATTTCTCCATAGGGAGTGTTCCCAGCTGAGTTACACAGATCTCCATGATCTAGTTCAAGCAAAGCTTGACATTTATTTAGACTGAGTTAACTCATTAATTTCAGCTTTAAAATCTTAAAAGCCATATATATCATAAAATAAGTCATACATTTTCCCAGGCTCCTCCTATACCACGTAGAGTTGTGGCTGCAGATGTGAACGTGCTGTGCCTGCAAACAGGATGCATGGAAGTTACTTTTTGAAATTATCTCCAAACAGCCAGAGGACATCTAAGTCATTGACATGTCTTATTACATAATTCTTTCCCTTGGAGTGATGAAAGAAGAAATTGGTTTGTTGCAGAGACCTCCCATTGTTAAGAGATCAGCACTTAAAAACTCACCTGATTTTTGTGGGAATCTGGGGAAAACCCTGCTCTGTTTAGAATATTCCAGTCTTATCACTGCAATTACAGTCTTTATGCAGTAAATTGTGAGTACAGATTACTGCCACCTGCATGGAAACCGAACCTTTCACCTCTCTGTAAATGTTTCCTTTGAAAGATTAATTATGAAATTGTTGCAAAGTACACAATCAACAGCCATGAGAAGTCTCCTCTTTCTGAGCAGGTTAAATGCATATGAATGGTAAAGTATGCTCACAGTCGTATTATTTAGAACTTGGAAATTATGAAGGGATGTCAGAGTAAGCCTAATTTGTCTAGCAACAGTATGTAGGATACAGTTTTGCCCTCCAATACATTTACACAATCCTACTATCACTAAATTGCAACCAAAAGTGTGTTTCAGAGAACAGGTTTGGGAGGGTGCTTTTCTCATCTGGTGAGATGGGACCTTTGTAGCTTAATGTTTGCAAACATTTGGTCCAACAGTGAGGAATGCTCTTATGTATCTGGAACTGCTCTCAGTAATCAGTAAGGTCCTGACCTTACAAACAGAACAGTGCATGCTTTAAGTAATGAGCTATACTTAATAAGTGTATTTAGTACGTACAATGTGAAGACAGTAACAGAAGCTTGCGAATCTGAGTATTCTGCTCTTTGCAGTTACAAGGCTAAATATTGAAGATTTTAATTTTTATGTACTTGTAATTTGCAATTTCAAAATATTAAAGTGGGATTTCATTCACCCTGGCATGTAGCTTTTGGTTTTTTAGGAAAAAATGGCAGTCCCCTCACCATTGTATTTAAGTGAGTACACCTGTATCAATGGAAGGTCATAGCATAAAACTACATCAGTTGTGTAATAGTACTTATAAAAAGTGTAGTATGGAGAATTTCCTCATTATTGTTGTCTTCTGTCCTGTGTATTGGACCCTTGTCCTTTTGCAGAACTGATGAGGGACAACCATTTGTTTGCACAGTTAGAAACAAAGAAAAGGGTACCTGTCCTTTCCTTTTTTTTTTTTTTTTTTTTTTTTCCTTATTTGTTTGTGCTTGAATCACTTGTCTTAGTTACTTCTTCATTCTTTTCCCCTGGTGCTTGTCTCCAAATGTTGCAGGCTTCTCTCAAAAGCCTTGTAATTTTTAGTGCTTTTCTTAAATCTTCATCTCCTAGAGTCATTTTAGCTGTGATATTCTATAAGTTCAGTTTAGCTTTTGAGTCTGCAGAGGCTGCATCAGAGAGAACTAAAGATAAAATGAAAAGCAGGGACCTCCCAACAGTGGTTTGGGAGCATTCAGTGAGTTTTAGATATGGGCAGCTGGAAGGCACAAATTAGATCAAGTATGACTTTTTTAGGTTACTTTCTTATGAGATTGAGTTTTATATGGTCGTCATGCAGGTAGAGGTATTTATGGGGGTGTATCCGTGTTGCTTAATAACATTAGAACCTAGTGATTTACTCCAGATAGGATTCAAGCTGTCAGAAAAAATTTAGATCCTTTAACTTTCATGAAAATAAGCTGTGGAGCATGGAAGATGTATCACGTGCTCCCTGAATGATGGAAAATCCGCAGCAGGAGCTTTTAGGCAACAGCATCCACTGACTAGAGAGAGTGTACACATAACGTACACCAAAATTTTGGAACATATTTCAGTTAAAAGCTTGCACCTTAAACTCTGAAGTTAACAAACCACGAGGCACAGATGTGTGGGGAACCAGGCTTTCTTCATTCTAGTATTTAGGAGTCACATGCTTTAAGATCGAGAGAGATAGAACATTCGTTGATATCATGTGAGAAGCTGAGGAGATTCAAGGATGGAGTAACCTATATTACAAAGAAGACCAGGAAGTGGGATTGCTGGGGTGAGGGGAAGATAGGAGATGAGGAATTTCTACACCTGTTGTGTGTGAGGGGGTAGCTGGGGAAGAGAAAGTGGCAGGAAGGCAAGAAGGGAAAGAAAAGCAAAGGGAAGCAGGAGCAGAAAGGAAAATTCAAGTTGGGAAAGGCATCAAGAAAGGCTCTGAAGACCACTGTGGGAAGAGACTAAACAGAAACTAATTTATTTTTAATTTAAACTGTACTTTCTCAGAAGAAATCAGTTAACTCCTATCCAAAGAAGCACAGGCAAGGCAGAAGGAGAACAAAGGGTTTGCAGAGAGAATCCAAGTTGAAGAAGAGGCAGGTCTGGGCATGAGAACCAGTTAATTTTAAGCACTGTTTAATGAATGTGTCACTAATGAATGTGTCAGGGATAATGAGAGATGAAACTTGTGGTAGAAGCCACCCTGGCCACAGGAACTCTCTTAGAGGTGTTGTTACACGGTGCAAGAGCAGAAACAGAGAAACAGGCACTTGTGAGTAAGACAAACTAAGAGTTTTGTTAAATCTTGTTTATATAAGTCATTCACATAATTTTTGAGACCTGATTAATGCATTTGAACACTCGGGACTAGCATAGTTATCTTTTTTCCACTCTCTCTGCTAGGTGTGCAAATTCCTTCTCTGTTCATAAGCCAAACATCCATGTGGGTTCTGACTATGGGGAAAAAAGGGTCAAAACCAAACTCCTGTAAAGGCTCTAGATGGTCTAGCGAGAGGATGAAACAACTGTTTTGTTAGTGGACAAACGGTGGCAGTATGCACAGAGTGACTAGATTCCTGAAGACTGGTAGCAACTGTGCTGGCTGAGGAGTGTCTTGACACAGCAGTTAGAAGGCAGACCTGGCTTGCAGGAACATTTAAGCAGCCCTTTCTGTTGCCAGACTATTAGCTAGATCATCTTCAAGTGGCCTGGTCCAGGAAAGTGGTGTGTAAAACAAACCAGGCAGCTTGCTGCTGTTAAAACCATCAGGAAGAGTGGTATGGACCTTGAAAAAACATGTAGGGCATTCATTGCCCTGTATGTATCAGTTTCTTCCCCTCCTTGATAAACTTTGCCCTCAGAGAAAGAAAGGCTGCTAAAATGATCTTTCATCTGTCTTAACAATCAAGGTGATAACAAATCATCTCAGGGACCTGATTGAAAGGTGTGTACATCCAAGCCTTTTTGCACAGCAAAGAATCTATGAGAGAAACTTCTTCAATAACCCCAAGAGCAGAACGGCTGAGCTGCAAGGCACGCATCTGTCTGAAACCACACTGACAAGATTCTCTTGCTCCTCATTTAAACACAGTTCAGGGAACCAGGGCATATATAAGTGGTAAAACACGAGGGATGAGCTGCAATAGCACTGTTTTCTTCCAAGCACGAGAAAAGAAGCGGAGTTTCGGTAAAAAAGACATCTGTACCTGGTACCTTTATTTCAGGTCATAGCAGAAACCCTGGGGAGGCATCCCGAGGTCTTGGGGATATGCTGGTTGTTGTGCAGGGCCCGCCTTCAGTCAGAAGGGGGTTAGGGGAAGATGAGAGGTGGTTTGAGGGAGGAAGGGTGCCCGCATGGCAAAGGATCTGCCGTGCAGTTTCACCAGGGACAAGGGTGGGGGAAATGTTCCACTAGGAGTTCCTAGGACACGGTCCTGTACAGCCGCCGCGGAGGCCTCCAGTGATTGCCCCACTCCCGCCCCACTGCCTCCACCGAGGCTCCCAGTGTCGGCGCTTCTCGGGGTGCCTCCCCGCCCGCTCCAGTCGGCTCCCACCACTCTCCCTGAGAGTACCTGACCTCAGGCCGGGGGCGACGCTCAGCCCCAAGGGCCGAGAGCAGCCGTCCGAGGCAGGGGACCCCCCCAGCCCCTCATCCTCCCCACCCTGAGCCGTGCCGGCCGGGACAACAGCCCGGAGGCCCCACGGAGAACAGCGGGATCTGGTTAAGAAGAAACGGCAGAGGCCTCACGGCTGCCACCTTCTCCCCGCGCCGCGGCGCCACTTGGTATCTCCTTTCCCCCTCCTCCCCGCTGCCCCGCCCCGGGAGGTGGTTTCACCGCCTCCGACCCTGGGGAGGGGGCATGGTGGGGCCCTGCTCGGTCTTCCCCGCCCCCTTCCTCCATATTCATGAGCGCGAGCCGGGAGGTGACGGCGTGGGGAGGTGGCGCGCTGCGGCGCGGGCGGGGCGATCGCGCGCCACCTCCCCACGCCGGCGCGTGCCCCGCCCCTCACGGTGAATATTGATGAGGCGTGATGCGCGGCGTGGTGTCGTCTCGAGCGGCGCGGCTGGCGATTGGCTGGGTGCGTGTGTGCGCGGTGACGCGTGTCGCGGCGGTGCGGGTCCCGATTGCTGCAGCCGCTTGTCAGTGTGACGAAGATTGGCACCCAGGTAAGCGCTGTCACTCAAACCCGCTCCCAGCCAGCCAGCCATCCATCACGGCGCGCCCGCCGCCGCCGCCGCCGGCCGGGCCCAGGCGTACCACCAGACCGGGGAGGGAGGGGGGGTAGTGGTTAGGGAAAGAGCTGGGGGGGAGGACGGACGAACCCGGCACGCGGAACAGCGGGGAGGGGGCACCCGCACTCCGCAACTCGCCCAGAGGGGGGTTAGGGGCGGTGGCGGGCAGGCGCAGGGAGGGGAGGGAGG
>JANIJG010010890.1:40641-61373 GCA_024611175.1 Megaceryle torquata | reverse complement strand
ATCACAACACTTGAAAACACTTCACCCACAAACAAAAAAAAAAAAAAAAAAACAAAAAAAAAAAAGAAAAAAAAAAAAAAAAAAAAAAAAAAAAAAACTGAGTAGGAAAACCTGCAGGAAAAGTTTAATCAAAATGTCTTTGTGATACAACTGGCTGCAAACAAACCATTTCACCAAACTTAGCCGGTGAATAACAAGTTTCAGTATCACCACTCTCTGATCCTTCTGTCGCTAAAGTAATTCAGCTGTGGTTAAGTGGGCAAAATTGCTGTTAACTTGATATGAGAGTAAAGAGAACTGCCACAAAATTGTGAGGCAACAGTTTTTAAACCTGAAAAAATGAAGTCTTTTCTTATGCAGAAGATATTCACACACAGTTTTCCTTGGAACAAGATAACATTGACCCCCAGACCTTATAGCAATACAGAGAAATACAGCATTTTCTGCAGAGAGAGTGAACATCCAATTACATTAGACAAATTTCCGTTCAGGACTTAAATGGCTATTATCTAATCTACCAGAGTCAGGTAAGGATGAAACTTTCCTAACGGCAGATTATTTCATAATTTTCCGTAACAAAACTTGCTGAACCTTTTGCTGAACCTTTTGGCAATTCAGACAGGTTCAGATAAAAGGTAGTACACCAAATTAATAGTTTGAGTCTGCTTCATTTAATTGTGTGCAAATGAAATAGCATCATATTAGCTCATATGTGGATATTTCATTTATGTCAGGAAAAATCACAAAGATACATCCTGAGTTTTTCAGGTCAAAGTTCTTTTTAACTAACATGAGCTGCATTTCTTCCTCTCTGCTTCCTTCTTTTTCAGTTGCCCTTTCTACCTCTCCATACCTCTACCTGCAAAGTACAACCACTTCCTCTCCTTCTTCATTCAAATTGGCAAATCCTGATTCCTCAGCTAGCTTTCTCTAGTAATCCAAGCAGCCAGTAAAACTAATAAGACTTTCATAGCACTTCTTTTAATTTGCTCTACTGCACAATTTGCTTATATGATTGTGCAGCTGAAAAAAGGGACAAAATGTCAGACTGTTGTACAGATCCAAACCAGCCCCTTTGAACTGGATTTTACAGCAGGAGCATCAAAGAATTGCTACTCCAAGGCTTTTTGTCAACAGAAACTATAAAAAAGAATTTATAAAAGAACATATTCACATTCTTACCTCAATTTCCCATTCTAACTTCAGGAAGCTCCTACTGACTTTCACAGTGTAGGAGTAAGCCTTTGGTCCCAGATCCTCAGAGGTACTTAAATGTCACAAAGCTAACTTTTATTCTCCCATGGCCTTGTGGATTTTTCAGCCTGAATACAACTGTCCAGGCAATGCATGGTGAGAGTGAGGGGACGACAGAAAAAAAAAAAAAAAAAAAAAAAAAAAAGAGATAAATCAGTTGAGCAAGGATCTGCCTAAATCAGACATGGCTGGAGAGCAGATAAGTGGGACTAGGCATAGTCATCTGCCTCTGCATGGGCTCTAAGTGACTTAAATGTCATTCCTCTCTACCTACATTCTGGTTATTTTGGTGTGCAAGGGCTGATCGATAGCTTTATTTCTGTGACAGTGGCTGATATATGCCTGAACCAACTCCATAACAACCAGTAAGTAAAGAGGTGGAATGGAAATTAGTATTTTTCAGTTGGACATGACTAACAGTGATCATCTAGTCTAACTGCCTGACCAGTTAAGTGGGTAAATGCTGGATCCCATGCAGCTATCTCAGCATGCTGGGCTAATTCACCTAGGTAAAACACAGCTCTGATGCAGGTATGTTGCTTCTGGAGCAAACTTGCTCAGAGTCAGGTTACATATCTGTCCGCAGAGCTGCATTAGTCATTGCACACCAATGAGGTCTTCTGTTAAAGCCCTTCCATTCTCTACAAATTATTACATGTTGATTGCAAGAGAGACAACCAAAGGGCAACCTGTGATAAGAGACTTCACTTGACATGTAGGAAGGTGACATTCAAGCCCTTGACATGGAGATTAGACTTTCATCTAATCTAAAACTCAGCTGCAGGCTGAGGCAGAGATCTTGGCCACTGTTAACTCACAGGCTGACCTCAGCATTTAGGCTGCATAGGATGTGGTCACTGGTCAGCCAACTACAGCATTTAAACACCCATGCAGTCAAGTGGTAGCTTGGCAAAGATTTTGAGCGCTTAAATGTTGTGTGTGTATAGGGATGCCAAAGAAATACTTTTGGAGACCAGGGTCTCAGTTTCACTAACCTGGAGGACCTCTCTTCCATTTCCAGTCTACTGTGATACTTCAAGGACAGAACACTCGTGTCTTGACTGTGGACCTGCCTCATCATGATGAGCCTGCTGCAGTGATGGAGACTATGAATTACCATCACCTGGTGGCTCTATCCTTCTTGCTGGGATAGAGCAGGACAGCAGTCCTCAGCAGTAGGGCTCTGCCTCTCCTGTCCCACCACCACCTCCTCCCCTTGCAGAGCACCTGCTCATCTTGCTCCCTGGCAAATGAGACACAAACCAGTGGAGCCAAGGAGTATTGCAGCTGCAGGGGAATAAAAGATTTTCAGCTGTATCTATCCTACTGCCTTCTCTGATTCCCTCCCCAGCTGCATTTGTCAGGCCTACCACAGGCTTTCACTGTGTTCCATCACCTCTCACCCTTCTCTGTTTCTCCATTTTTATGGAAATTCATTTATAAAATGAAGACAGTTATATTTATAATGTAGAGCATGCTGGAATACTTAATCTTTCACTTCATTTTTTTCAACTGTGCCTTACTTAGACATGGACTGATAAGATGACAAGTGCTAAAACAATCTGTGAAATGATGCATGGACTTTTAAGCAAATTAATAAGTGCCTTGGAGCAAAGATATATATAATCACAGAAAAACCTGACTCTTCATAGGATATATATCCTTGAAATACTGTTTTATCTGGTTAATTAGAGTTAAGAGGTGGAAATGCTGGCTTTCCCAAGATTAAAGAGAAAATTTAAAATATTCAGATGGGAATTTGTTTTATATAATATACTACATACACACTTAAATATTAAAGTTTGATCCTTTAATATTTAACCAATGGACAGTCCACTGAGACATCTCTTTCATTTCCACTGGGGTCCTGGTACAAGCATCAGCTAGTTTTAATAGACATCACACATTTTAAAAAAAATAGGCACAGTTAAGTCACAGTTCAGCTAAGAGCCATGGGGCACAATATGTTGCATGGGTCAAAAGCGCACGTCCTAAAGGAACTAGTGAACTAGAACAGTGTCTTTGTTATTAATCCGGAAATTGCATTTTTAGAACATATATTGCTGACTATATAAGTCTCCTTTTTTTTTTCTTCCAGTATTTTTTTTTTTTTCACACAAACAGAGCAAACATCTCTCTTTGTTCCTTATAAAGATCTTTTAACTGTGCTCCTGTCCCACCTAGGTGGTAACAGTCCCTTATGCATCTTAACATTTATGTTTATGCAGGCTAGAAATGTTTGTGTGTATACTCATACTAGACATCTTTAATACACACTTCCATCTGCCAGCGACCTGCTCATGACCTCCTTCAGAAATGCAAGGTAACTTGGCTAGCTCTATTTCTGGTCCTTCTGAAAAAGGAATGTCAGGTCAACTTGTGACAGTTTAAGTGTGATGTCTGATATTGACTGCTGTCCAGCAGGGACTGTAAGCACTGTGTCTCCCACTTCATTCAGGACCTTACTATTGACTTGCACTATCATCTTAAGGTTAGTCTTTTATCTCCTATGCTTCCAGGCAAAGAAATAAGTGGCACTGGAGCAAGCTTCTGTACCACAGCCCAGGGACACCCCTCTCATGACTGGTGGCTATATGACTTCAGAGACCACAAATTAGCTGACCACTGCACACTGTGTCAGGGACAGATGCTATTACTATTAAAGCACATTTCTGTAGCTCACTTCTGAGTAAAATAACTTTTCCAAGATAGCTCTTTATCTGTGTGTGTGTATACAGCATAGGATTATAAAAAGTCCTTCTAAAATGAGGCAGGAACCTAAGGGAGATATCAAAAACCATGGTACAAAAAAAAAAAAAAAAGAAAAGAAAAAAATCAAGCCCACCCAAACAAACAAAAAGCCCCTACTGCTTTTTGCCTTTTCTAACTGTACATTATTGCTAAAATACTATTTCACCTTTTTCTGCCCCTTTCCATCCTCCAGGTTTGTCAAACCACTTTCCTAATGCCCATATTTGTTCTTGCCAGTTCTTTGCAACAGCAGTGCATGTTCTCACAGTTTCTTCACTTCCAGCTCTAATTTTTTGACATAAAAATCAAATCTGGGCTATTAGGACCTTTGAAGTAGTCCTTCTAATAGAGTAGGAACATGGAAGGGCTTGGGAACACAGAGAATCTCTGCTGGTTACTGGCCAGGGTCACTAGCAAAAGGGCAGAGGACAGAAAAACCTTTACATTCCTATCTTTCTCCTTTTCAGTTTAGTAGATTTTCTACATAAATAAATCAGATTTAAAAACTGAGGACTTTAAGAATTACAGCATTAAGTTTGGTCTGATCTTTGAACTAATTTAGTTTAAGAATGGAATAACAGACTCTTCAAAATATGCAGATTATTTCTAATTAGTAAATGTCTTGCAAATAGATTCCATTCAAAAAATAGTTTGTAAATCAGCTGTACTATTAGTTCTGTTGCATTTAATTAGAATGATTGTTATTCAGACTGTAGAAAAGCTTGGGTCAACAGGCTTTATGTACCTTTCAAGCAGACAGTTGCATCCCCTATCATTCTCCTGCACACAGTAATTGCACTAGCCATAGTGACCCAGGACTATTAAAAAGGCTGACTGTGTGTATCATGATTTCTCACTAAGGAACTTTTTTTGCCTAAGTACCAAAGATTTTTTTAATACCATTTGTTAATTTTCCCAGCAGTGCTTGTATTATAGATGTGCATATATATCAGGAATCAAAATACAGTTAAAGTTCTCTCCTCCTTTTTAAAAAACAACCAAACCAAACAAAACCAAACCAACACAGAAACCTACACATGAAAGCAGTTAAAGCCATTTATTCATTACTTGCAAGATATAGATTTGTTTCCCTACTCTAAGCAGTTGCAGATAGAGCTTCAGTTTAAGTGACTGTCATGACACCATCTGCCATATTTTATCCCAGGATAAACCCATACAATTTGATCCTTCTTGCCCACTTTCCAGGTGTAGTTCCTCACCTGGATTATTGCATGACTGGAATCTCTTTTCCCCTACTTCACTTAACATGAAACTCTACCAGAGCCTTGAGGAATTTCAGCAAAAGAAAAGTTGAGAACTCCTGTCCCATTCCACACATGAAAACTTTGTTCAGTGTTGTCTAAGAGTAGCTCAGTCTAGTTCAAAGAGATTAGAAACAATGGGTTCTCATTTTTTATGATGTTAATCCACAACTAATCTAAACATAATTTTATGCTCCTTGAAGCACAGTATTATTTTCCTAATCTCAAATTTGCCTCATTAATCCCATCCTTTCTCATTTTTCCCACAAAACTTCAATTTATACAAGACTGTAGCTGAAGTCTTAACAGTTAAATCTGCATTATTATTCTCATACACTGCATCTAGCCATAAGAGCTGATAACATAGAAAAATAGGCCTTTTACTCTTTCCTGCCCTTCAAACATGACCATCGCTCAGAAAAAGTACTGAAAGATGAAGTGCTGATGTGATGATTTTTCTACCTGCTTGGTCTTCATGAGCATTTACAGATACTGTATGTCTGCCATTTTATATTAGTGAGAAGGAAACCAGTTCAGAATATACTATAAGATGCTACTTAAAAATTTTGCTCATTAATATGACATGTCAAAAAAAGAGAATATAGACAAGTTTTCAGAGTTATAAGATTTTCTTGGATTTTGAATTACACTAGGATATTTCCATGAACACTATTTTTTAATATTTTTAATTTCTTTCAGGTGAATAATGAAGCCTATTTGATATTTCTTAGCAGATCTCAGTATCTGAAGCAGTAATGGATGATTTAAAAGAGTGTGATAGTAACAAAATCTGCCTTCGGGCTCACATATTATCTCTAGAAATAAAATGTTTTCCACAATTATTTAAACAATTAAGACCTATATTAACTGGCTGTTAATTAAGACCTAAATGACTGTTACTTAAAATTAAGAACTTCCAGTGGATTTGTTATGTGTCTTCTGTGGCTGATGCCTCATAATATCTTCAACACTCAGGAAAACCACTGCAAAGGTCAGGATAGTGGCATTATTTAGCCTTTGTTTTTAATGTGCAGGTTGTGGGCAAAGTCAACATCATGAAAACAGCTGAAAGTTTTAAAGAAATCTCTTTGCATTAAAGTTGCAATGGTCTTTATGGACTACTGTCTAACTAATTTAATGTCATTCTTAACTACTCGGTTTCCTACTTCCACATTGCACTCCTTTGTCATAAGTAACCTTTATTACTGCTAAAGGTTTTATGCTCCACAACATTTAGGGAACCCAAAACATACCTTTTATCCTCTCTATGTAAATGTAACACCCATCCTATCCATCACTGTTCCTCCAGTTACTGTACAGGTTGTTTTAGTAGGCAGGGTGTTTCAGCAAACTACTGCCCTCTTTAGCCTGAATACAGCCATGCCACATTTAGCCCCAGATGTCTCTCCAGTGTGATGGACAGGTGGACAGGAAGAAGCTTCTGGCCTTGGAGTGACTGTGAGCTGCCCATCCATTCACCTGTGGTGAGGAGAGACAGAATCCACACACTCCAGCAGGCCACGAACTTACCTCCTGTCAGGTTGGCATCAGTGTGACTGAGATTCTCCTCCTTTGCCCATGGAAGACATCAGAGTTGTGACACCACAACAAAACATCCAGCACCACTTAAATCAGGCGAGCTGATAGGCAAAAAGAAAACATATGTCCAGGGAGAGGAATAACCCTCAGGGTTACCGCAGTACCCTCCCAGAGCTAGCAATGGTTGTGGGGAAGCTCAGGGCTTCCCATTCCTTGCAGGGCTAGGGAGGGTAGGAATGCAAACATATCAGCAACTAGCCTCTGCAGAGCCCAAGCAGAGGGGTATTCTCTTTGTGTATACAGAGAGTCCATGCTCACTTCCAGTTATCCCAGAAAAAGGCACCAACATCCCCATATTCAGAGGAGAAATCCTGGCTGAGCCTTTTTAGACCTGGTCAAATTATATTTGAAGGTATAATAGGTTCAGAGGTTTTAGAAATAAAATACTCCATTCACAACTAGAAGTATTTATTATTCAAGCCATTCTATCAATGCTAAAAGAATATTTAATGGCTAATGTATTAAATCCATTTTATATGAATAGTCAAATAATTTTGATTTCTGTCTTCCTTTTGTCAACTAGTTTAAACACCGTGCTGAGAAATAGTTCAATTTCATATCACAAATGAGATTTTTGTTTTTACTTTACATCTCAGAAACATGCCAAAATAAAAATTAATAATAATGTCCATACATTAACACTATTATTCTTAAAACTCAAAGTAGTAATACTCCTAATTGATACGCAGGATGTGAAGGAAGAGGAAGCTGAAGCTGCTCTGCAGAAGTGAATTCCAATGAGCTTCTGACAACCAGTGTGATGACTGGCAGAAGGATGATGCCTACCAGCTTCATCCATAGTTTGCAGAATGCCAGAGTGTGTGCAGCAGAAATCAGTAACTCCTGCCATTAAGAATGGAGAGTATTCTTTGCACCCACCCGTAGCATGAAACAAGTGCCCAAGTTTGGAATCTGCTCCTGTAAGCACCCTAAAGAGTATCTATAGATTTACCTTTCTCATATATCTTTCTCCATATTTCTTCTATAGATAAGAATGGCAATTATGAATTAGAGTCTTATTTTCTGCAAATACTGTATATATTGCATTTCTGCTATTCAACAGAAGTGTTAGAATATCAATAAAATGCAAATGCATAGAGGCTATATGCAATATGGAAAATAACTCACATTAAGAAGAGCCGAATGCTTTTAAAACAGTGGCTGCAATATTTTCCTGGATGTACATACTGCAACATCTTTTTATTTGTTTGTTAGTTTTCATGTTGTCTTACCACACTTGTTCATTATGTTTTGATTTGGTTGGTTATGATCAGCATTTTCAGTTCTCATCATCCTTCCCTTTTGGTTTAATGTCTGAAATATTCGCAGTTGCAGTCTCTTTGGAATATCTTTCCTTCTGAAAGAGACAGGATGCAGCATGTCCTACCAAGTGGAACTAAATTTTATGAAATATGTTTTACATGTAATATATGTAATATAGTAATAGGGTCTCTTTCCTATTGCAACAAACAGTAATAAATGTCAGATTATTCCAAGAATCATTTTATGAAAAAAACTCAACCTGATTGAGAGCAATGGTGCAATAGTTAAGAAGTTTGTGTTCTGTTTATTCTGTTGGTACCTTTTATTATATTTTGTTAACGAGGCCAGGAGGGCTAGGCAGAAGGAAGGAAAGCAATCTGTCCTGGTTGCTGTTCTCTGGGGACACCCTGGAGGGAGAAGTGCACCCTTCCCAGACATGGCCAGCACCAAATCCTTCTAGGGTGTGAGCAGGAGTGGGGGGCATGACACAGGAATCTTCAGGAGAAAAGATCTGACACAGGATGGAACCTGTGTGAAGAAGGGAACAGACATCCTTCTGGCATGATGGAAAGAAAAAAGCTTTTCTAAGCAAGGGGCTTGAGCAAACTAAGGGCCATTGGCTGCTTCTGGTCTAAAAGGCAAATGAGGGCGAGACCTCTCCCTCTAAGGATGCAATGGCAATGGGCAGGGGAGAGTAATTCAGAGAATTGTTTTTGAAACTTCTTTCTTATTATGGGTCACCTGACAGATCAGTGATCTTCCTGTACAAAGAATTGTCTTGTTCTAGTTAAGCAATTTTCATCTCTGATAAAACCAAACCTATCTTTAGAGTTAGGGAGCTACTTAGTGCTCCTGGACACACTCATTGAGAAAAGGCAAAGCTTTCCCACAGTAGGGCCAATGCAAGTCTGGGCACCTGTCATTTTGTATTTATTCTCAGCAAATGGTTTGCCTGCAATTAAACATGGATATTATTTTGCACCTTACATGCTTCTCAGTAAGCCAAAAAACTTGGACAGCAGCATACCTGACATGTCTGTGACAATTTGTATGGCTCGTGCTAAGCCCTTCCTAAGCCCTCTTTGTAAGTGACTATTTACAGGTGTGTTAGAAAGCCCTGCTCATGGTGAGGAAGCAGCCATAGGCAAAAGTAATCATATTTTGAGTTCTAGTTTGTTTCTGATTATATTAAAATACATCATATTACTTAAATGCTCTAAAATTAACATAGTTATCCAGTTCAAACTGAGTCATTTACCCTGATTTACCAAACCACAAATCTTGGTATCATCTGCAAATTTTATATACACATCTTACATCTTTTTCTTGATGTATTTCCTTCCAAAAAAATGATCAAATTGCATGGGCCACACAGTGCTGCAGAATCAATGTGCAGTTGATAGTCCTTCATACTTTCCATACATATACAACAGCAATCAACCCTTTAATCTGTGGAAGAATACACACTCTCACATTTTGACTGCACATAGTAACAGGTTCCTACTGAAAACATTGTGCAATGATTAAGTCTGAAGTCACCTTGCTGATGGCCAGATACACCACTACAACTACATGCACTTGCTTTTATCCATTGGATTTGCTATCTCTTAAAAGAAACAGAATTCAAATATTTTCAGGAATCTACTTCCACCAAGTCAGGATGATTGCTAGCAACTCCTCTTCAGTCCCTGCACAAGGTTTGGCATAGCACCACCAGCATAATCCATCCGATCCCTGGCCTCAGTGACTCTTTCTTAGGGCAATGTAGGACTAGGTGCATTGCCCTCCATATGGCCACCATAGCTTCAGGAATCTCTCAGACATCTCCCATCATACCACTGTGCAACTGGAGAGCATTCTGCCTTATCTATATGCTAGACAACCATCATGTAGGGCATATGGTAGGTTTTAGTGCACTCTGTAGTACATTCACAGCTTTCATTCTACATCCTCTCAGTGAATTCACTGTTACACCTTCAGGATAAGAAAGGCTGTAAAGGGGGAGGCGGTGGGCAGGGGGTTAGTACTAAAACAGCTCTGTGGGGGCTTTGAAGATTTGGGTGTCACTGCTTCATGTTCCCACTTTGTTGAGCTCCATTTTAGCATCATATTTTGTCCAGGATGAGCATCCAACTGATCAGCTGTTATTAGCTGGTTTTATAGTTTTAAGCTGACATTACGCTTTGTCAGACCCTTATATAACATTTGCAATACTCTCTGTTTTCCTTAAAGCAACTGGCAATAGATATTGCAATGATACCAAGACTCTGTAATTTTTTTATATTAATATATTTATATTTGCTGTTATTCAGATCCATGCTGATTGCTTATTTTATTTTTTTAATTCTCTCTTTCCTCGTATATCATACTCTGGCTTATAACCTACAGAGTTCTTTTTTTGGTCATGAACCTGAGCATTCTTAAACAAATTTAATTTTTTGTTTAACAGTTTGTAAACACCTCTTTTGTTTAAACATCGTGATATTATGTACTGATACTAATACTGGATTATTTTATTTTGGGGTAGAACTAACAGAACCATATCCAAGTTACTTTTAATACAAGAGATACCATATTAATGGTTACTTTAATCTTATTTGTTGCCCTTCTGCACAAAGTAATTTCAGAAAACTTTTCTGAAGTCTATCAAGAAAGAAATAACATGATACTATTTGCTAGTACTTGTTTCTAATATAGGCTGTTCAGCAAAGATAGTGTATGTAATGGGTGGTGGAATGTCATTTCATCCTGCATTTCTGATGTTTTTCAAGCTGCAAGTTGAGTCTTTTGTCCTTTCCGATTGTTGGCATGAAGAAGATACATACATACAATTCCCGTGTTTTTTTCACAAAACATGTCAGAACAGGGGATGAGCAGTATAAAGTTGCCTGGCCAATTTCAGCACATCTTGGACAAAATATTTTCCAGGCAGTGCCCTGAAGTAATATTTAGGGCTACTATTGTTTGTTACTGTACATATGTGGATATACACAAGTTTGTATTTGTGCACATTTGTGGTTACCAGTAGGTATCTGTTCCTCTGCTGTTACAGGATGCCTTGATACATTATTTTTCATAACCTGGATGAGTCAGTGCTGTATTAATCAGAGCCAAAAAGCATATCCTTTTTTTGAAAGGTACTTTTATCTGTATTTTTTTTTCTGTGGTTTTCATTTTATTTCATGGTTTTTCCTCATATGTTTTGCTATTCTTGAGAAGTGTCTTTCTATAAAAGGTATAATTTTCTGCCTTGAACTTATGATGCGTTCAAAATAGTAACTAAATTAAAGTATGTTCTTACCATTTCAGTTAATTGATTTGTTCAAAACCCACCAATTTGACTATCAGTATATTTCAAGAAAATACATTTAGTCAGACATAATTGTTTCTAAATAACCCAATGTTTTATAAACATGCATCCTTCTAGTCTTACAAAGAAATTACAAAAATATCACAAATGCTACTAGAAAATACTTTTCTATGGATTTGTACTACTTTGCTCACTCATTCTGTGGACTGTTTTCAGCAATATTTACTGGGACTATCTGTTCTTTTTGCACTGCAGAGCTCTAATTGTAGGAACTGCATTTAAGTGTGTTAGATTTGTGTTAAGACAAAGCAGTGCATGTCTAGAATTCTGAAAGACACTGATAATTGTGTCTCTAGTATAATACACACATCAAGTGATGTGTGATTCAGCCTGGAGAAGAGAAGGCTCCAGGAAGACCTTATATCAGCCTTCCGGTAGCTGAAGAGGGACCTACAAAAAAGCTGGGGAGGGACTTTTTACAAAGGCTTGTAGTAATAGGATGAGGGTTAATGGCTTCAAAGTGGAAAAGGGTAGATTTAGATTAGAAGAAAGAAATTCTTCACTCTGAAGTTGGTGAACAGATTGCCCAGGGAAGTTGTGGATGCTCCATCACTGGAAGTGTTCAAGACCAGGTTGGAGAAGGCTTTGAGCAACCTGGTCTAGTGAGAGGTGTCCCTGACCATGGCAGGGAAGGTTGGAACTAGATGATCTTTAGGGTCCCTTCCAATCTAAACTATTCTATGATTCTATGTCTAAGCATACTCACAAACTACATTTATGACTTTGTTTTTGTTTTCAGACTACAGCTGTGAGTCCCATCAGAACAAGGTAACGTAGAGAGAGATAGAGAGTGATAGATTTCTTTCATTCAACCAAGTTATCAACCAGAGGATATTTTCTACAAGTCACTTGCTGCATTTACCACAAGTACTGCTGAACTCAGTGACAATCATACCTGCAAGTCAGGAGATGGATTTATGAATCACAATGGAAAGAAATAAACAGTGTTCACTACAATTATCAGCTCTTAGACCTAGACCAGAGATAAAGCCTTGTCACCAAGAAATGCAGCTGCTGAGGCAATAAAAAGTATGATGCATGAGACTGCAGGGCATTACAGTACTTTGCAGTCTGTAAGTAATTAAGAAGGATGTTGAACAACATCCACAAGAGATAAATATCTTAAAAACAGAAGATTCAGAAAATTTTCAGCCAAGAATTCCACAAGAATTAGCTGAAATGCCCTTCTGACTGATACTCATCTCCAGTACAGCTTGCAATAGCAGAAAGATTTCAGATGCCTAGAGAGCATTAATTTTGTGAAAGCTCTCAGTAGAAGGGCAGGCAGACAACCCGCATAACTAAAGACCAGTGATACTGGCATTAATCCAGGATAGATTAATGAAAAAGTCATGTAGGATTTACATCACAAAGAATTAAAGGATAGAAATATTAATATGACCACCAGTCATCAGAGTATATTGTAATGTACATCTTGTCAAAAAAAAAAGATTTGATTATTTGAGGATAACAGCTCACAGACAGGAGACAGGTTTCTAATGGTTGTGAATCACCCACAGCAGAAGATATTTCTAGTGGGGTCCATATTTAGCCTGATTCTAGTCAACATTTTAATAAAATCTGTAGCAGTCACCAATCCTAACTGAATGGCAAATGAAATTGAGAAGAGGGTAGCCCAGATACCTTGCCAAACTCTAAGCAGTTATGCAGCCATCCCCTATCAATACAGTCTGGGGGAGGATGGGATTGAGACCAGCCCTGCAGAGGTGTTGGGTGAAAAGCTGGACATGAGCTGGCAATATGCACTTCTCATCCAAGAAAGCCAATTGCATCCTGGGCTGCATAAAAAGAAGCATGGCCAGCAGGTCAAGGGAGGTGATTCTGCCACTCCACTCTGGTGAGACCTCACCTGGAGTACTGTGTCCATCTCTCGGGTCCCTGGTGTAAGAATGACATGAACCTGCTCAAGTAGCTCCAGAGGAGAGTCACAAAAATAATAAGAGGGATGGATCATCTCTCCTCTGAGGAAAGGCTGAGAAAGTTGGGGTTGTTCTTAAGTTATTCTACAGTTGGACTTGATGATCTTAAAGGTCTCTTCCAGCTAAAACAATGCCATGATTCTATGTTCAGCCTGTAGAAGAGAAGGCTCCAGGGAGACCTTATTGTCACCTTTCAGTACTTCAAGGGGGACTATAAGAAAGATGAAGACAAACATTTTATCAAGGCCTGTTGCGACAGGACATTGGATAATGGTTTTAAACTAAAAGAGGGTAGATTTAGACTAGATATAAGGAAGAAAGCTTTTACAATGCAAGTGGTGAAACACTGGAACAGGTTGCCCAGAGAGGTGGTAGAAGCCCCATCTCTGGAAACGTTCCAGGTTAGGTTGTATGGGGCTCTGAGCAACCTGATCTAGTTGAAGATGTTCCCTGCTCACTGCAGGGGGTGTTGGACTAGATGACCTTTAAAGGTCCCTTTCAACCAAAACTATTCCCTTACTCTATGATTCTATGAGAGTCATATATCTAGGAGAAAAGAATGTTGACCATACCATAGCCACAGGCTAAGGAATTGCATCCAGAAAAAAAAAAAAAAAAGGAATCTAGGTACACAGATGGGTGAAAGTAAGCTTCCATTATGGTGACCTAGCAAGAGAGGTGTCTATGACCCTTAGATACACAAAGAGCAATAAATAAATGGTTCAATGCAAGGTGATTTTAGCTACCCTTTATACCATTTGTGAGACTGATACTGGAATGCTTCCTCCAGCTTTGGTGCTCTTATTTCAAGACAGATGTTGAAGGTGCACAGAGAGTGTCACCCCAATTATTTGAGAGCTTGAAGAAAATGCCTTGCATAGACAGAATAAGGAATATGCTCAGCTTTTAAAAAGCAATAGTGAGAGATGGTTTACTTACATCATATAAAATATCTTTGTGACAAAAAATAGTGACTATAACAGGAATTTTACTAAATCAGGAAAGGCATAACAAAGAAAAAAAAAAAAAAAAACCAACAAACCACCCAGCAGATGAAAGATAAGCACAAGGACATTTAGATGGGGAAATGCTCTAGTTCTTAACTTCAAGAATGATTAATCCCTGGAGCAATGGCCAATGGACATGTGGTTTCCCCACATCTTAATGCCTTCACATAAAGATTGAAAGCATTTCTGTAAGAGCTCCATAAGTCAGATGAAACATAGCAAATTATTGACCTCATTAGAGAGGTAGATGCTCATATTATATAAGAAATCAAACCAGATGACCTACTGATTCCTTCTGTCCTTCAACCCTACAATTTTTTGTAGAGCTGAACTCCCCTGTTCCAACCCAGCTTTCATGTTATTGACACACAGGCATTTATGACTCTTTGCTTCTCACAGAAAGCCCACTGCTATAGTGACCATTTATGGGTTACATGCAAATCTTATCCCATTGTCTCTCTCTGAGGTGCAAACCATAATGGTTCTGATTTCAAATAAGATCCAAATATGGTCATTAGGAACTTAATTAAAAATATTTTAATTGCAAATTACTTTCTGCAGTGTGTTTGCTCAAATAGTCTGTTCTGCAGCTGTCCCTTAAATAGTTCAGAAGATCCAGAACAGCATTATTTTTCTTTTGTATGCAAAAGAGTTGTAATGAACTCCATTATGTAACCTGCTGGTGAAATAAATATGATTTTGCAGAAGATAATGTAGAATTTGGTACAGAGGAAAAGGGTAGGCATGAAGAATCTCCCTTTAACTCACAGTTAGAACTAATGATGACAGACTGTCAGGAAAGAAATATGAAGGTATATAATTATTGGCAGGCATGCCTCAGGCATCACCCAGGTGTTAACAATGCATAAAGACTGGGCATGCAAGGACTAACCTCCTCCAAAGGTCCTTTGCTATCCCCCAAAAATTTTAATAGTGCCATTTGTTTTACAGCATTGTTAGAGTAGCAACATATATTCTCATTATAACAGAACAGTAACAAGAAGCACACATGCCTACAGTCCTATTTTTCCCCAAATACTCTCAATGCACACCCAAGGTAACTCAAGTTATTAACTAAGTAGTACAAAACCATAACATCTGAACACTGTGTGCTAAACTGACAAGTGTCCCTGTTAAACTGATGGTGAGTAGTTCCTAGAAGTTACTATTTTTATTCAGTAGCCCAATTCAAATGAGCAGAAGTTTACTAACATTACAGGAGGTATGCAACGCTTGCTTCCTATTAGATGAGGACTCACAACAGGATTAATGGAAAATCAGATCCTTTAACTGTTGTTAAATTCTCATTTAATTTTATATTCATTGTTCAAACTTCTTTAAAGTTTTAGGTCTCTGAAAGGGAAGGTGAAAGCTTATGCTGTAAAACATAAATCAAATCACCTTATGTGAACAGACAGTGGTGACACACTGCAGCAGTTTATGGACATTCTGTAGTCTGAAAGTTAATCACCCAGATTATCCAATTTATCCCTACAAATAACAAAGCAATAGCAGAAATCTGGATCCATTTCTGAGTGATTCATAAGTATGGATGGAAAATATAATCCTGATAACTACGTGACGAGCTCTGACGCACACATACACCCACGGACTGGCATATAGTGCAAAACAGTTCTTGTGGTTGCAAAAGAGTTTCCATTTATTCCCTGCTTTCCAAACTTAAAACCTTCAAAAACATTTCAGACCAATAATTTCTGATGCTTTATCTCCCATGAATGGTTTTGGGGTGTGGTTTTTTTTTGTTGTTCTTGGGGTGAATTCTTTAGAAAAGTCTGAAAAAAAAAAAAAAAAGATATGCAGTGTCTTTAAAATAAAAAGAAGCTTAAACATATTTTTTGCATCATTAAAAAATAATATGTGAAAAGAAAGTTGTCCCATTTCCTTTAAGGCCTGGAGCCAAAAAAATTATTTAATTTTAAAATGTCATCTTAGCAAGAAAATATTTCTCCATATGCGCAGTGGGCTTTCCAGAAATATTTGTTTAAGGGCATGATCCACCTCTCATTCACTTCAGACTGATACTGACTTCAAAGGCTTTCGCTGGGGCCCTACAGGTACATTTGGACAGTGGTAAGCTTTACCATGCATAAATCTGTAGTTAAGTACACACAGAAAAGCCAAGTCCCATTAATTACTCCAGTATGGTCAAGGCAACTGTTCAAATGCTTCAGGAAACTCAGGAGACATCTTAAAGCCCCTCCATTCTTAAGTCCATCATCTTCTGCAAACCGGACTGTCCTGTGAGCTAAGGGCTAAGCTCTTAAAGATCTCACAGCCTTTGTTCCTTTTTTTGCACTTCTCACTGAATATAATGTTTTTTGCTTTCTCCACCTATGCTTAATTGAGTTAGTTATCTGAAGTACTTGTGTTAAACTCAAAGGGTCATTGGGGATGTAGCTAAACTCAATAGGCACTATGCATGAGGAGGTCTAGCTCGGGCATTGACCGCAACCTAGACAGTGTAGCTCTGCACTAACACTAAATAATGTCAGCTCTTAGCTGGCATATATATACTGCTCCCAGACATGACCACATCCCCGGCCAGTGTTTTCTGAGGAAGATCAGAACTCTACATGCAAAAGGTCATCATTTCAACACAGGATAGATGGATCATCTCAGTAGGTATACAGAACTATGTGTTGCATAGGGAGCGTTAGCCATGTCAGCCTACAACTCATCAAAAGGGTGGAGATAGGACTGGTTACTCACTTTCCACATCCCTATATGTGCCAGCTAGAGCTCTAGTACTCCTTTTTCCTCCATGTTTAACTCCTGCAGTATATATAGCTTGCTAGATTAAATGTGACATACAGAAAACAACTTTGAAAGACACAATGTCCTAAATACTCTGCTAATAGAGGGGGGTAACATTCTTCTGAATGGTACTTAACTCTTCAGATCGGATGTTTTATTAAGTTTCACCTTTCAAAAATGAAATTAATTCTGTAAATTGATTTTCCACTTCCATTTCCAAATAATGCTCTGTTTGAAAATGTAACTCCTATGCATGTTACCATAAAACAGAATTTTAGGAAGAACACATTCATTTATACCGCTTACATAGATCATACATCAGTTAGTTTAGAAGTACTCTTACTTTATTTTATGCTACTGTTCTCATTTTAAACAAATTTTCTTAAATTCCTTCTGTAGTTGACTCTAATTGTCAATCTCTATATTGTATTTTCTATGAAATGTTTTCTTGAAAAGCAAAAAGAAGATCACATTGATTTACTTTTCTATTTTCTACTTTGTGACTACCAGAGCTTGATTTCAGGCATGTATTTCACATGTAATGTTTAAGAAGCACCACACTCATACTGTTAGTATTATTTTATCACCCTTTTTACTCTGTGTTTCTTTTTCTTGTTGAATTTTAATACATTCAACTGCCTTGAAGTAGACTGGTTGTTGAATTTCATTTGACTTACTAAATTTTTAGCTGCTGGTTTAAGCTAAGAATCACAGTTCTTACATATAGCTTTATGCATGTCCTTTAACTCTCCTTCCTTCCCTTCCTCAGATCTGCTCATGCCACCCATGCCCCCTAAGGCACAAGTGTCTGTTGCAACTCTTTAATAGCTGTCACTCCCTTGTCTATTACTTCATTCTCTCTTTTCCCCCTTTGCAGCCCAGACGGGGTGTGGTGCATTTCTGTAGCAAAACGTCTTCTGAAACTGCTTCATAGCATTCCTAGAATGGGTTGCAAATCTGTAGTGCCAGGCTTCATTTCCCTATAAGTCACACCCCAGCCGTTGGCTCTGTATCCCAAAACCTCTATCCCAGCACCTCAGTAGCCGCAAATGTCCACCACTGAAAATATGCCCTCCAGCAGTCTTACAGGCAAGGGGCGGCAATTATGTTTTCCCAGAGTGCCAGTGGTATCAGAAGGAGCTCATCCTGCAGATGTTCAGTGCTTCAAATCTGGAGAGAGTTTCTGGCCTTTAGTATGTTCCCCACAATACATATGTTGTAACCCAAGGCAGCACAAGTATGCAGTAAACTGTGGTGGTCAAACTGAGAAACTCACAGCTTTGCATGCCTGTAAGGGGAAAGACAGCCTGTGGTACACCAAATCTCTGCAGGTGCTTTCTCTAAGGGCAAGCTAAATTGAACCATTATATAGCTGCCACAGGCAAAGAACACAAAATTGAGCAGTTAGCACAGCTCAGCTGACACGTGTTAACTTGCTAGGCTGAATGTGTAAGACCAAACATATATCTTACAGTACACATCAAAAATTGCCATGCATGATCTAAATATTCAAGCTTGAAATAAATAAATAAAAGAACTCAAAACACTTTTGGTACAAATTGTTTTCCTGTTTACTTGTCCAAAACAGGACAAAGGGAAGTATCCACGGAATGTGTTTAGGATTACGATCTCTGTCATTTGTGGTGGGGAGTGGGTGAACCAGAATGAGAAAGAGAAAGCAGGAATACAGTGTTGTGGCAGCCACCTCAGCTTTGCATTGTGCGCTGATGGCACTTGCATGAAGTGAGGGCCTTCTTTATGCTGCAGAAGCCTCTGCAGCCCAGTAGAAACATCAAGATCCCATGAGGTGTCTCCTAGAAATGAGTGCTTTTGGTCACTGTCTACAAACGCAGCATCACTACTTAGATTCATCTTTTTCAAGGGATGCTACATGTGAAAAATTACTCCTGTTGTTTCCTCACCATAAAAATCTTGGGAGACAACCCACTAAGTCATTTCAAACTTGAGGCCGCTTCAGCAATAGTCCACTGAAATTTACAGTGGCAGATCAATTGGGTATGCAGGAGCCAGAAGCGCTGCTGCCATGATAGAGTGGACGGTCACCCAAGCTAATTTACTTTGCTTCTCAGAAGTTTGCTCCTGGATGATCATCTCTTTTGTCCCTGTTTATCACAGGCTGTTTCAAAGATGCTTCAAGAATGCTATCTGTGGCAGCTCCGAGACAGCCCTTTGAGGATTTATGAAATATGGGTCATAATTTTGGTGCCTTGTAATAAAAAAATGAGCAAATAGTGTAAGGCAAAAGCTACTGATTCAAAATTATGTTCATTAATCTTTCTGCATTAATCACCCTACTGCTTGCTTCACCTTGTAAAGCTTGTGTATGTCTTCATAACTAGCCTCAGATCACTTTGTAGTAGTCCAGACTAGAGGGAGAAAAGGCATAAATGACTGTGTAAATGCTTTGTAATCCATTTATTCCATTTGTTAATTTGTCATCATGCTAAGTACCTGCAAAACAATGTTTGTCAAATGCCACATGATTGCGATGCATCAATCATGACAAGATGCAGGGCACACAAATATGCTTTAGGATGCTGACTTCAGGCCTTCGTTGCTTAGTCCCTGGTTTGTGCAGCTGGTTATTTGTTTGTTTTGTTAATGGGTGTTGACTACAAGGTCATTTATATTTTTTTATTCAGGGCATGTTTTGAATTGATGGAGAAGGTTTGGGTGTGGTTTTTGGCCATCTCCAAACATTCTACACCTCCAAAATTTCAGAAAAATAAATCATACACATATACAAAAATAATCACATGCATTTTTAAAAATAATAATAATAAAATATGGGGTTTTCCAGTTGTGTGCAATCATTTCAGTACAACACCACAATTAAAATGCTCTACAGAAGTACATTTTCCAAAATTTCTTTACTATTAAGACAGTTTATGGTTTTAATATGGGATAAAAAGAACCTGTAAATAATCTTACTATTGCAATGAATGCAATTTTAATACTAATTTTCCAGGATTTTAATTAATTAGGTAGTTTAAATGTATTTATTCATTACAGTTTGGTACTTTACCTTACAGTTTTAGGTGAGAGGTATTTGAAGCCTTAGGGAAACAAGTTGCAACACAATCCTACTCAAACCACACAGACCAAGTTTCCTGAAGATACACATTTCATTGTCTAGTCCCCACTTACATTCATAATTACCACTAGAATAAACAGAAGTTAAACAACACTACTGTGGGTTTAACGCTTTGTCCAATGAAACTTCCCAGACCTAAGTTATGGCTGTTGCTATTCTTTTCCTTCCAATCCTTCCAGCTCAGCTTACATTTCTGAATTTAGCAGGCATTTACTGACTATGAAATATGCTTTTTCTTCTTGTACCTCCTTTTGTAGAAGACAGGTTCAGATTAGTCTTACTGTGGATTCATCAGTGCATTTAATAACTGTTAATTTATGCACTACCTTCTAATATTGACATAAAGGGGAGAGCGGAAGAGAGGAGAGGAGGAGGAGGAGGAGGAGGAGAAGGAGA
>JANIJG010010890.1:27141-40541 GCA_024611175.1 Megaceryle torquata | reverse complement strand
AAAGAAAAGAAAAGAAAAGAAAAGAAAAGAAAAGAAAAGAAAAGAAAAGAAAAGAAAAGAAAAGAAAAGAGAAAAAGAAAAAGGAAAAAAAAAGGAAGGTATTCAGATCCTGAAACACAGATTTCAAGCTGAAAAATGCCCAGCTAAGCTTCGCAAGCAAATGTTCTAAGCAATGCAGGAGCCACTTAAGAGCGAGCTGCGATACTGCAGTGTGCTTACAGGAGGAGCCATCTACCAAGTCCAGTTAGTCTGATTAACCAGCGTAGTTAACCAGCTATCTGCCTTTGCATGGACACGTGCAATTGCAGAAAGGCTGGATTTCATAACTTCTGTTTAGAGTGTTTGCTAATAATACAAAACCTAATGTGAGCCAAAATACCTGTTAATTCAGCATCTGAGGAATACTGGTGTGGCATGATGGTACTTAATGCTGTTCTGTCCGATCATCAAGCATCTTATAAATGTTCAGAGAGGGAATTTCTTTCCAGCTCTGCCCAGCTTTTCTTGCCCACTGCAGATGTTGTATCTGTACTTTTGGTTGCTTTGGGTTTTCTTTTAGGGATTATGACCTTGATTCCAGGCTGTTCTTTGGTCTTTGGAAAGTTACAATTCAGAGAGTTGCAAAGAGATGCATAGGGAACGTTAGAGGTATTGTGAAAACCCTTGAAGATACGGTTTGCAAATTCAAATTAAGGTGGTTGTGGGATGTGTCACATGGCATCTCTACTGAAGAGATGCATCAACTCAAATTGCAGACAGAAGCCTTGGGGAAGCAATTGTTTTAAATGATTAAGGATAGAAACACTTTTTTGCAGAAGCTTCACAGCGAATGCTAAGCTTGCCAAGAGCACTAGCCAACAGCTCGTTTTGAGTAGACAGAATTCATGGCAGGAATTTTCAAGTCTTGCCAAAACCCTCATAACTATAAGACTGATAATCAGATATACCCACAGGTGAAAAAGCATTCTCACAGTGGCTTGTGAGAATCTTTCTCTGTTCAATTTGCTTTTGATACACTATAGCTAGATTTTTTTACAGTTAGGATGTTTTCCCAGCTTGTAACTAGTACTCTTAATCTCTGCATGGATCCCTTTCCTGTTCAGATGCATGTGAACAGCCATTTTTCAACAACATTCAGACAGTTTTGCTTGTGCTGAAAATGCTTCTTCAGAAACAACTGGTTTACTGCCTAGCTCACCAACCTTCAACACCAAATATTATGAATCATAAAATATTAATCTTGAGTCTTTAAGACCATAAATAAGAATCGTGTTTAAACAAGAACAAACAATCACTGAACAGAGTTATGCTACTGTGAATGAGATTCCCATTACTTTGATCATGCCAGGCTTCCAGCCTGGATGCTTTCTTGCTAGTTCTTTAACTTTCAGGAAAAAAAATCACATGAAAAGAGTAAGAGTTTAATTTTGTTTTCATTTTCATGACACAAGTGCAGACATTAGCCAAATACGTAGATTTCATGTTTACTTCAGGATCTATTCACTAATACTAAATAATTGCATGCTTTGAATGAATTGTTCTTTTGATTAACTAATAAATTGAAATACTTTTAATATTACTCCAATTTTAAGAATTATTACCCCAAAATACCAATAGCAAAAGAAAAGAATTTTTTTAGCCAACAAAATGCATAACAAAGGGAAATGAATTACATCTAAAAGGCATCAGACCTTTAACACCTCTGCTAAGCATCAAATCCAGAGAAATAATAAATAATGCACTATAGCTCATGTTAATTCTAATATTATTCATTCATGAATGAGCAAGAATAAGTAGCTAACTCAATAATGGCACTTTTCTAGTATATCCTTGGTAATGTAAAAACTATGTTGGCATTTTGGGTTGAGTTTTTTCCCATAAAATGCAGGTATCATAAAACAACATACAGGGACCTGACAGGATTGAGGACACTTAAAATAGCATGAGGGTTTTTTTGAGTGAAAAAGTGTGGGAGTAAAAAGAAGATTGTATTTTCCACAAAGTTTGAATTCACATAAGGGGCTGTGACAGTATCTTTATATTGGCTCAAATTCAAAACCAGCAGTTTCAAACAAGTAATATAGACATAACATAAGATGTTTTCAAACATTTAATAAAGTGCATGCTGGTGTCATAATTTTAAAATGGTTAGGTTACCTTTGCTATTGTGTTAGCAGAATTGTTATCCACTCTAACAGTTTATATGTAATGCTAAAATTATAATATCCACAGTCTTAGATGTTTCATCACTTGGCTACCTCTTCAAAGTAAGCCAGATTTACGTGAAACTAAAAGGTTTATTTAGTGAGTGGCTCATGGGTTATGTTGTACAATGAAATTAAAACATGGGATTTGGAGCATTTAAAAACATTTTTCCTATTTCTTTTCACTCTAATTGTGTTGGGTTTTTTACAGTACATAATTTTTTATTAAACTAATGACAACATTATCAGGTTCAGAGTCCTTATTTTATCCTCCAGTTATTATAACACCATTCTTTGAATAAGCATAGAACTTCCTTTCTTAGTAACATATTTCCCATGACCAAAGAGCTGCTATAAATGGCAGAAAGAAAATACATGCACATGAGCATACAAAACCACCACTCATCTTCTCATTATATATCATTGTATTTTCTTTTTTAGGTCCTAGACCTGAATTTCTTGCATATTCTAAACTACCATGACATTTCCAGGTGGTTTAAAGTACTCAGAGCACGTATTCTACATCTATGTAAAATATAAATAAAAATGGAGAATAAAAAGAAAAATCTTTGTGGTCTAAACACTTCCATGGCTTAATTCATTTTCATTTGAAGGACTTAACTGACTTTCCATTAACTAATATGGAAAACAGGTAATCATTCTTTTCCTGTATGAGCTTTCCATATCCAGTGTCTGCATGTCCAAGATCAGAGAGCAAATCTTGATCTGTAAGCGGCCCTAAATTCTAGTCAAAACATTCTAAATTATTTTATGTATCCATGCTACACAAACAGCAAATCACAAAAATGTGCATTTAGCAAAACAAAAGTGATTATTTCTTTGAGCAAAACTGAATTCTCACTTTTGTTGTAGAAAAAGCTATTATTGGAAAATGTCACACTAAGAATGGAAAAGTAAGCGCACTTTATAGTAACTTAGTTTGTATCTGAAATTCATTATTGTGGTTTTAAAATATCATAAGAGGCTCTTTCTTTTTTAAAGGAACTGTTTGATTTAATGCCCTAAAAATTGTGAAGTGTCTTATTCAGATAAAAAGATCAGTCAGATTTTATAGGAGATGGCCTTCCAGTTCCCAGAGAGGTAGAAATTCAACTTAAATATATTATAAATCTTATTTTTAGTGCAAAAAATCACTTTCTGTAGCTGTAATTTAACTGTGCAAAAATAAGTACTATAAACTTTATTCAGACAAGAAAAATCTTCTAGTTTATGTTTCAGTTCAGTAAGCTGCAGGGCCTCAGAAACCCTTTTTTAATTCCAAAAAGACTGGTTTCAGTTTTTATTTTTTCACTCAGCCTGGGTGCAGTAAGGCTACATGCTCTGTCTGCAGGGAGGGAAAATGGGGCTTTAGTGTGACAGATGAGTCTGGTGAATACTTTTGTAAAATAATAAAAATAAATATGTCAGCTTGTCATTAAAAGAAATAGGTTGTCATTCTTTGTTTATTAGTCCTGCCTCCAACCCAGGGTTACCTACTGTGTATAAATAGGTTTGCTAGGTAACTTGATTTCCTGTTTCTTTGTAAAAAAAATTTTGAACAATTGGCTCATTTATAATGCTTTTTAAGGTAAAAATTTGGATTTGTATCATTTCCTTAAAATACATACATTTTATTTAATAGAAGAGATGCTATTCTAATTCTGGTTTATCCTAATATTATCTATAAGAAAAGTAATAATAGCACATGGTAATAGCTGAAGTGTCTAATGAACTTTATAGCAGAATCAGAAAGAGCTTAAATGAGTACATATATATTTTTTTACAATAAATAAAGTAAAATAAAATAACAAAACCAGAGAAGGGTTGGTGGTCACAAGAGTCACAGAATTGCTAGATACACTTGTAGGCTTCTCCTGAAGCCTAATACAAATGTCTCTATTATAACGTACACCTTACAGTGACACTGGTCCCTTTGTTCCTAAATACAGCCTTGTGTAAAGATGGAGCGCTGTAATTAAAGGAAATAACTAAAGTAAATTACTATTTACAGCAAATTGAAGTAGTACAGTGGTTATTTTTCAAAATGTGCCTGGCTGTGGCAACTTCATTTATTCACACTTTCAAATATTTCTGTCACAGACATCTATAGGTTTGATCTGCTAGTAAGAGAGATATTTTGAGAGCACACTCCCTGCCTTTGCTCATGGCAGCCAGGGAAAGTTAATGACCTTAGGACATCTAATCAAATTATCACTTTCTCCTATACATGGCCAAGCAGGCAAGATACCTTACCTGATTTGCAGAGCTAAGACAAAAGGAGGAAAGACAACAAGCCCCCATAGTGAAAGCACTGAAAGGTGTTTATTTTTGGATACAGTGTCCCAACCCTGGGACTCTCTCCCTGATGAGATCTCTGTGTGAAAAGGCACAGTGCAGCTTTCAGGCTGCATCTGTACCTTCTGGTGTGCGAGAAGAAGGTAGATTTTGATGCCTCAGTGACCAGATCTCCTTCCAAGTAGTTTGCTAAATTCCCACTGGCTAGGAACAGCAAAGCTGGAAGTGCACTAGATGGAAACCAGGGGCCACGATAATTGTACAAAGGCCTGCTGAGATTTTCCTAACTGCTTCCAGTAAAAGAAAAGAGTCCCCTAGTAACAGTGGTAAGTCCCACAAGAAGGAACAGTACACTATGTTCACTCATATATGAATAACACTTATTTTATCACATGAAGTTATAGATCCAGGTGCCCTAATGGAAAGGGGGCTTAAACAAATACATCACTGGGTAAAAAACTTGCCATTTTTACCTCAGATATGACTCGACTTGCAGTCCTCTGTTGTCTCTAACATAAGGAGTATTTTGTAAGCAGTTAGAATTTGGGAGATTACTTTTTATTTGGTGTGATAATCAATACAAATAGGATTCTGTGAATTCCATCTTTTTTGTTTACACAGTCTGTAAAAAAAGGGCAATGCAATTGGCCAGTAAAAGTAGGAGATTACATTGCTGTGACAGGACATTGTGAGAGGAAAACCCGAGGAACAAGATTCTGATCTCCCTTGCACCTTTCTACACTTGTTTAATTATCCCAAGCTCAGTTATTATAGTAAATATAAGGTGATTAATCCCAACAATTGTAAAAAAGGTTTAAGTTTTCTGATTTTTTTTTACAGTTTTCATTTTTAAAAGCTGTGTAATATTTACTACTAAAAAGATATATACCATTGACCACTACCTGACTTCATACACATTTCCACTGCAGGGGGGAATAATCTGAAACCCCGGAAGCACAGAAGTAAAAAGTTGCTGGAGGTGAAAAGCTGTGCAGACCTAGCTCTGGGGACTCAAGGTACAGCACTGGTTAACCAGGAAATGCCACAAGTATGAATCATCTCTGTGCTCATGGAGTGGTGGATTTTGAGACCCCAGAGAGTCAGACAAAGCAGAACTGCAGCTACTAGGTTAGTCTGTGCTTATTTACAGTGTTGCTCTAAGACGAAGGCTTAAAAAAGTATCTTCAGAATACCTTGTGAGTCCTCAGATGATTGATCTTACTGTCACACAGGCAGGAAGAAAAAAAAAACCTGGAGAAGATAGAAAATGCACCACTCTGTGTTCTATCAGAATAGTTCAAGTGTCCCTGTGTCAGTTGAACAAAACAAAACCAGTGATGATATATTTTCTGAGGCAAGAAACCTGCACCTGGATCAGACTGAAGAAACATTTATTCCAGCATCACATTCCTGACAGTATCTGCCTGGGAAAGGCCATGTGGACAGCGTGCACAGTAGAAATGTTAAAAGAGAGAGCATTAAGTCAGACTGCAAGTACCACAAATAACTTAGCATATGGCCTCTAACAATGGTCACTTACTGTCAAGCATGCAGTGAGACTTCCCCTGAACACTGTCTGAGTAGCAGGAGATGCCTACTTTAGGCCAGAAGCAGCTTTGCATTCCTGAGATGTCACTCTGGTGGGGTTTTGGTTACCCTGAATTTGTCCAGTCACTTTCTGAACCCATCTAAAATGATCCTTTCTTCTCTTACACCTTCCCAGCTTCCCGTATCCTTGAGTATTTAAAAAAATTATTTTTAATCTGTATTTCTGCATTCAATAGCCCTCAATAGCTTTATCTACCATGTATTCTGCTTGTCTTCTACTGCTAGAAGTCTACTCCACAGGTGCTAAGTGTTTTTCTCTCTAAAATATGTTAGTTCTCCCTACAAGTTCTGCCTCTTATTTTGAAAGAGGGTGATCAAAATTAAAAGTTCAGAGTGAAACTCATCACAGGATCTGCAGTTTTGCTTACCCTTGGCTGTAGATGAACCTGCAGCCTTGCACAGCTAGAAGTAAACAAGTGTCAGCTCACAACTGAAGAGAATGGTACCACTAAGTCCAGCTGAATCAGCAGGTGGCTATGCAGTAGAACAGTGGTCACACTGTGGGGGTAAATGTAGGGAGATTATCCCACTGAGAGTTTAAATCTGTTGAGTAGCAGCATGTGTTTTTAAAGTAACATATAAATTGGACATTTGAGGTATTATCAGAGTCATATGGGTGGCTGGAAGAGATTATCAGTAATCTTGGTTGACTGCAGAGCCACTATCTTGTCCCTGAAAAGCACCAGCTCAAGAGCAATGCAGTGATACTGGTTAGAAAATGAGTGGGAGAGCTAAGCAGCTAGAAGAGCTCGGAATAAAAGGTGGTGATCACTGCACACAGGACAAACGTGATGCCTGAAATTTTATCCAGTTGTTCTTGCTCCCCAGATGTGAAACAGATTATTTTGGCTTTTGTTAACTACACATCTTGGAGGGAAGGGCCAATTTAAAAACTAGGAAAAACAATTTTCTAATGCTTTCCCTGTCTGTAGGCTACTTGGAAGAAAGTAGAGATGTTAATCCAAATTCTAGCTAAATAAAAATATTTCAGCTAACATTTATTTTCAGAACAATGTTCCTGGCACAGGGGGAAGCCATCACATATAAGGCCTCAAGGATCGAAGATCACTAATTACTGGCACAGTTCTTCAGTCAGTATATCCTTTAGCATCACTCTCCTCTGATTCACTTACTGGATATGACTGGAGGAGAGAAAAGAGAAGAGAAATCTGTAAAGTGTAATTATTTTAGGCATATTTTATTTTGACTTCGCTTTCTCATCCTGACCTTCCATTGATCTGGATTGTCTGCCTCTAGATAACTTTACTTTCTATATCTATACCTTTCTTTTATTACTCAAAGGCATGTGAATCACAAAAACAAATTTTATATATATATATGCTTTGGCTATTAAAACAAAATCAAATTATTTTCACTGATTATAAAGAAATTTTTACTGCTCAGTTCCAAAGCCAGTGAGAAGCTAATTTTAAACTTTTGAGATGTTCATCATGAAAGTATCAAATCCAGGTTTGTGTAATAAGAGCCAGCAGTGGTAATCAGTCTTTCAAATAACTTATTCAGAAGCATTTTCATTCAAAATATTTTCATCCCTGTTTAAGAACTGTGGAATTACTATAATTGGTAAATCTACATTTTGTACGTAGCATTAAGCAATTATCTTATTTCCTTTTCATCAGAACTCAGCACATGAAAGTAACAGTTTGGCAAAAGCTTTGGAATATTCCTAAAAACATCTTAAATTTTCATATGATAAACATCAGTAAGTGCTCTTGAGCTTTTGTTACTTTTTGAGGAAAATGAAAAATGTGACTCTAAGTAAAAGCCATTCAGACTGAAAGTATATTTTAGTACTCAGTACTGGAATCATGTAGTTGGTACTGTAAACCAGAGTTTAAAATGTTCTCATCTAAATAAAAAATAAACAATAATGTCACATTTTACTTTCCTACAAAGTCTGAAGACTGCTGAAGGACAAGGACTACAGCAATGAGCCTCTGTGAGAGAAGTCAGTGGAAAAGAAGGAGTAGCAAGAATTTACTGTTAGCAAATATGTTTCTAGTAAGAAGTTGGCTTCAGCTGGACATCTTTGTGATAAGAAGGATGATTGGAAGAGAGGTCCAACAGGCACTGAAAGCCAGGTAAGGGCAAAGGAGAGGTGTTACTGTACAGATGATGGGATAAAAAAAAAAGAAAACTATAACTGAGAGGTACTAGGAGATAGTAATGAGCAGAGATGGGGTACTGAGTGGATGGATGGTAAGAAATGAAATAAAAGAACAGTGAGTGCCTGTGGGGAAAGGTAAAAAGAAAATTAATAAACTGCATTCAAAAAAACTCTGATAGTCCAAAGGCCTGAGGAATGGCAGTCAAACTTGTAGGTACAAGATGTAGTTCACTGGGGAGAGGAATGACCACTCTGGTCGTGAGCAGCAGTGGAAAGGACAAAGGCAGCATGGAACATTGCACTCCCCTAACTGTCCCATGACAGAAGGGACTTCATATTGCCCACCAGTGGGTGAGACAACAAAAGTGGGCAGGAATGGGAGCAGGTGGGAAGTGATTCCACATTACACCCAGCTGTGGGGTGGAGTGTGCTTCACCAGCCCTTCCAGGGGGGTTCTTTATGAAAAGAAGCCAAGGATAAAGAATATCAAGGTGTTCAGTGTGCAGTAAGGTGTTCAGTGTGCAGTGGCACCCAGCATTTTGTTTAAGGCCTGAACCTTAGCTGAGACTAAGGCTGGAAGGAGGAAAATGAAAGCAAGACAAGAACATGAATTATTAATGTTTCTATATTATTGTGCTTAGAAAGTAATAGCAAGGGAGATGGATGGAAGGAAAAGGACTTAACATGGGGAAGCTGCAGGGCTAGATGCACCTCAGAAAAGGTGAGGTGTGGAGATGACATTTTATTATTATTCTTACAGCTGTGAAAAAAAGCAATAATCACTTATCCTGATAAGGATTATAAATGTAGAAATCAAACATTGTGGAACTGAAAGTTACAAATTAAGATAGCATGAGAAGCAAGACAGAGACTTCTTGTGTCTGTTTTAAACTATGACAGCCCATACCAGCAAATAATTGATCTGGTCAACCTCCTGGCATTTTTCTATTTATGATTTTATTTTAATCTGGGTGCACTTAAATCAGAAATTAAATGCCCAGCTATTTTCCCTATCTTATTACCACTTCAGTGTAGCTAGTGATTTTGAACACTGGTCAGAACTATTTGCAATTCTGCATACCTCCTTATGTGCCCATCATGTATGGTACTAAGATATTCTTATTGAATAGTATGATATTTAAACCAGCCCGAGACTTGCAGAACATGAGTGGGAACTCGATGACCATCATATACAAACAAGGATTCTTGAAAAGGCAATATATTTGACAAGCCTGTCTGCCTGACTGCTATTTGGCATACTACACATAGGCTGTGGAAAGGAAATGTGCCCTCCTGTTTCTCCAGAGAATTTCTATGGCAGTAGCTTCCTCTGCATCACCACACAGCAACTTTTTTCACATAAGGGAAAAAGAAAATAAAAGAGAGAATGCATTTTATAATGTGTGTTTTTCACAATAACTAGCAATACAATCAATAACTAGCAATAGAAATGTTCCGCTAGTGGCAAGGAACATTTTATAGGCTCAGCTTCATCAGCTGACATTACTAAGAAGTACATGCCATGGTTTCCTTCACAAGATGAACAATATTGCAGCTACAAATTCTCTGTGTTTCTTACAGGCTTGTTGTAATCTTTATTTTCTTTCGCATTTTATTTCCTAGGTTATAAACATATGCTTCGTCTCATCCCATGGCATGTCTACAAAACTTAACTGAACATTTTAATTTATACTTCTGCAGAACCACCCCAGTCCAAAATTGCTAATGAAGCTTTGGGAATGCCTTAAGGATGAGATATTTAAACCCATCTATAAGTAATATTCTATAAATCTAAATCCTCTCTGGCCTTTAGGGTCTAGCATTAAGACCCTCAAGTAAGAGCTTTTAGCTCTCTCATCATTAAAAATCAAAGCTCTGTTGATTCAAACATGTTATGGCTCATGCCAAATATTCCTGCATAAAATGGGTTGGCCTCAGGCAACCAGTGCCCAGACAGCATAGGATCTTGTATAGATGAGCTCAGAACTGGTATAGGAAATAAACAAGGGGACATGTGAACCCCAGACTGGTTGTGCAATGGATTTCCTTTAAAACTTTATACCTGTGGTTCTCCTTCCCTGTCCCCTCAGTCTTCTCTCCTTATGAGAGATTATGTCTCCAAAATCCTAGGCTGCTACATGCTGTAGATCGTGCTTTTGGTCTTCATCCTTTATTGTGGACCTGGCTGAAACACTAAGGACCTCTGTCAGCTTGCATGCCTGGTTTTCTTTCCCAGGAGTTGAGGCATTCAGGTGTTGACAGAAGGTGGAGGGGTGAGGATATGAGCTGCCTCCAGAGCCCACAAATGGCTGTGGTCGGCAGTCAGATCCCAGAGGGAGGAAGAACTTTCTGAATCCCATCATGCCCAGCTCAAACCAGCAAGAGCATTGTCTAAGGCACTATGGAATATATTGCTGTGAAATAGTCTGAATAATAAATATGATATAAATAAATACTACTACTAGACACCACTCAGTGAAAATAATTAAGCTTTCATCTTTCACTGTAGTACTCATGCCCTTTCTTAAGTCAGGAATTTGGTGCTGGGTGTCCCAACCTAGACTGTAGATGGACAGAAGTCCTTTAGTTAGTCTGAACCTGGAGTCACAAAAACATCTATGTTTCTCAGCACAGGTGATTTCAAATTAATGGAAAATACATTCCCAAATAGCTTTCTGAATCTTATCCCCCTGTCTACTTAATCTCCTGTCTGTTAGGCACTGAGAGCTTTTTTAGTACATGTTTGTAGAAGGAGTACCACTTAACTGGACAGCAGCCATTTGCTGACATGGGAAGCCCAGATTTGGTATACATATAAAAAATTTAATTTTAACTGATTAGCTGATGGAACCAACACCAAGACCATAAGAACAGATTCAAGGAACCAGCACCTGAGCAACAAGTGATGGTTGAGATCACATGAGAAAGTTGCAGGTGTCTTTTAATGCTGTGATAGGAATATATGACAGTATTTCCCAGGAGGATAAGCATGATGGAAAATGGATGGAATGAAAGGGAATATGATTTCTGTCATCTTTTCTGTGGTGCTTTAGATTTTGAACCAAAAATATGAGTATACGGATTCAAAAGCCACAACAGGAGACAAAAGGCAGAAATTATTGCCAGTGTTTATTGTTGAATATGCTACTGTAACATATTTTTATCAATGCCTTATGCAAACCATGTGAAACTGATAGAAATTAGATGTGATTACCTTTCTGTTTCTGGGACTTAGCTCACTCTTTTTGTTGTTGTTGTTGTTTTTCATTAATAATAGGTCCAAAAATGTACAAAAACCTAATTTCTTCACTAATTTGTTGTCTATATAAGAATAAATAAATAAATAAATAAGTGCAGTCATTAATAGATACAGTTACATTTTGTATACCAGGGACTTCTGATAAAACAGAGTCCATAGATGGAACAAAGTTCTGAAGATATTCAAATGCAGCCCCAGTCATTTATTAAATACATTATGTCATTGTTAAAGAAAAATGTCAGGAAAGTAACAACAAAAATGTTACTGAAAACCAGATGTCGGTAAGCATAAGAATATATCCATCCAAAGAAATGCCTATAATGTTGCCTGTACCTACACACAGAACATTACAGCTATAAGCAGCTATTCCAGCTAAAAGGAAAATGCCAAATTATTTGTGTAGTGTCTAGTTTTACTCCCAGCCTTTCTAAAAGTATATTCCTTTCAGCTTGCTCCAATATGTTGGGAAGTGAAGAACACAGTGCTGACTACTGAGAAGCAATAGAAAGTTTTACTATTGAACAAAGATGTTCAAAGATGTTCATGATCTGCCAGAGTTCCCTAAGGTAACTGGACATAAGTCATCTCTAGGCTTAGCATATTATGGCTACACAAATCCTTTCACAAGTCAGGACTAACTGGTTTGAGACAGATTGATTAGTGGATGTGCAATGCTAGGTGAGTGGGGCTAAGGGGCACCTAGATCCCTCTGAGGGTCTGCACCAAGTACTGCTGTCATGATGACTGCAAAGATTCAGACCATCGGTTCAGCCATCTGCACATTACATTGATCTCAGACATGGTACATATATTCCACTGCATGCCCTTCTCTTTACAAGTATTGATTTGATGGCATATATAACTCATTCAGTGCTCATACCTATGCTAAACACAAACTTCCCATACTTAATGTTCCACAACCAAAAGAAATCATCAGTTTCCACGTGAAATCCTCTCACCAATTCATTAACCTTATCCCATTATGGTTTTTAACACAGAGATGACACCCATTTTTAGATTCATAGAATTTGAGGCCACAACTCTTCAGCGAACTATTCTGATATCCTCTGAGTATGAAGGTGTATCACAGACCACAGTTCAAACAGGTAGCTCCCTATGGAGAAAAATAAATCAAGATAAAGTGACTGGCAAGTGGCAGAATCTCTACACAAGATTATGTTGCCCCTGTGATTCTTTACCGTTCTGTTAAGCTATCAGCAATGGTCTTGTATTAACTTCACAAGCACTGAGGCAAGTGTTGTACTGTGCTGAGCACAGTATCTGTCCCTGCAGAAGACCACGAGAAATACCTACAGTCAATGATAGCTCTCCATCTACAACAACCTGCATTACCTGTTAATCTATTTAACATGTGTTTTATTGACATGGCATAGTGATAGGTTGGGGTTTTTTTAACTCAGAATAGCATGTTGTACAAAGTCAAATACCTTTTAAATGTCATCATTTAAAAAGGACATCACAGAATCACAGAATCAAAATTTCCAAGATTGGAAAAGCCATTTAAGATCTAGTCAAATCATTAACCCAACATTGACAAGACCTCTACTAAACCATATCTCTCAGCACGACATCTACACAACTCTTAAATACCTTCAGAGAAGGGAATTCAACCACTGCCTTGGGCAAGCTGTTCCAGTGCCTGATAACCCATTAGGTAAAGAAATTCTTCCTCGCATCTGATCTAAACTTCCCTTGGCACAACTTGAGGCCACTTCCTCTTCTTCTATCACTTGCTGCTTGGGACAACAGAATGACCCCCACCTTCCTACAATCTCCTTTCATGTAGTTGTAGAGAGCAGTAAGGTCTCCCCTGAGCCTCCTTTTCTCCAGGCTAAACAACCCCAACTCTCTCAGCCACTCCTCATAAGACACGCGCTCCAGGCCC
>JANIJG010010890.1:0-13806 GCA_024611175.1 Megaceryle torquata | reverse complement strand
AAAATATGTCATAATATATAATAAATCAATCAAAATAGTTGGGTTTTTGTTAACTCATAAAAAAAATTATTCCCTTGAACACTTTTCCTTTCTCATTTCTATAATTTATTCACCTTTTTAACATCTCTTTTAAAATTTGATTAGAAAATCTTCCAGGCAAGAGCCCTGTGTTTTCACAGCATGCAGCCCAAAGGAACCTTATCCAATCTGAGTGCTTGTGGTCACCAACATACTACAAACTAAGGTGTACTACTAGAGACCAGTCATATGCTTTCATTTTGAATGTTGTGCTGGAGTATAGTCACTTCATTTAAAATAATGGAAATGCAAATGGAAGGTGTTCACAGAACATAAGTGAGAATATAATAATAGATCTTCATGAAATGAAAGCTTTCAAGGATTGTGATTCTTTCTTTTGGAGAGGAAACGTGAGAGAGAAATAAAATAATACATGCAAAGGCAAGAGCAAATTGTGAACTTTTGTTTATCTCCTCATTGATAAGAAACCCAAGGAAACAGTCAATAAAATTAAAGGAATACTAACAACCTATATCAGGAATTTCATCCTTTCCTTGTGTGAAAAGAAGCAGAAGAACTCACTGTGATAGCATACAGTCAGGCCCAACAGCTCAAAAATGAACAAGAGGGAAGGGGAGCATTCAGCTGCCTGAACATGGCACATGGAGACATTTAACATGATCTAAAGTATCCTAAATGGTCTGTGTAGCAAACATGATGGAAAACCTGTTCTAGAAGCAAATGGAGACCAGTGAGGACACTCAGGACATTTTCATAGAATAAACATTGCTTAATAGATAGAAAACTTCATTCTTCTGTGCATAAACCAACAAGTGTCTGATTAAAATTAGAATAGACAATTAGCTTTAAAGAAAATTATTCTTACAGATCACACTTAATAGATAGGTATTGGCCAGTGCCATGACCGGGTAGCTCTTGCAGTACTTGCACAGTACGCTCATATTACGATTTCTTGGGTTTTCCCCAAGACTCCTATATGGGTTTCTCAAAATTTATATGGCTCTTACTGCTTATCATACCTCATCATAAGATTGTGCCCAATTTGTTGACAAAAAAAAAATCAGAGAGTTATTTTTCCAAAAAGGAAGTTAACTTAATGTTGCCATTGAGGATCTTGATACAGATGTCTTTTCAAATCTTATTGGGTAGAGTAAAACTGATTATCCTATATCACAGCCAAGAAATGAGCTTTAGGTTCTTACTACAGCAGAGGCTGAGAAACTTCAGTACCAGATAACAAAGTGTGTCTCGTGGTCTTTTTTGTTATTACCATTTATATATACTGGTCTAGTGTCATTCACTGCACACAGAGACATCTGTTTCTTGGAGACTGGCATCTCAAATTCTTAGTCCACGTCCCTCTGGTGAGTTGAATATTGGAAGTAAGGTTTTTTTCCCTACAGACTCTACACAGTCAGAAGCCTGGTCAGAATTTATCATGATTATAAAGTCACTCATAATAGCAGGGAAGAGTGCAGGAACATGCCTATAAATACAGCTTCTTCTCTGGCTGCATAAGCAGCCAGTAAAACAGGAGGCTATTTTATGCCTGAGGATTTTTCCCCTCAATTTGCCATTCACTAATATTGATAATGGGCACAATCTTCTACATTCAATCCATTCTATACTTATGCTCTTAATGCCTTTTTTTATTTTTTACATCTCAGTTCTCTCTTTAATAAAACTTCACCAGCGGCTTCAAAGAAGCTGGAAAATCCTTTCAGAAACAGGTCTGGGAGAGGCTGCTGGGGAGTACTGCACCAGAAAGAGGAATGACTTTTTCAGTCTTTTGGGAAGTGTAGCAACTTTAGGACTTTCATTTAACATGACCTTAATCTGGCCTATCTTGTCTTGATGAGACCATCCTGATTTGTCCTGATACAGTAGCCTCCGTTCTTTTGTTATTAGCTACCAACTGTACTTTTCCAGTGAATGCCAGCAGGCAAGAATCACAGCATGAAATCAGCATGTGGCAAGTTCAAAACAAAGAAAATATAATACTTCATACAGTGAGCACACAAGTGTTGGAACTCCTTGCCACGGGATGCTGCAAATGCTGAAACACAGAGGAAGTCAAAAAGGAAAGAGAAAAAATAATGCAAGAAAAAAAAAATAATAAATTCAGGCCCCACTAAACACAGGAGTATTTTACCTTTCTCATAGATCCTGACCTAAGAATGGCTGGAGCCTGGAAGAACATCACTATATTCTTGCCCTGGTGCTGTATTTTAGCATAGATATCCTCTGTGAATGCCTCAGAAACAATCTGTGGATGGGCCTTTGATCTCATGTTAGGGCTTTCATATTTATTTTTAAAACATTTAATTTTCAAAGCTGCTCAGAATTTGAAAAGTAAGCACAAGTTTCAGGAAAAAGAATTTAATATCTATTTCAAATAAAAATGTTTCATATAACCATTTTACCAGATGTGTTCACTATGCCCTTTTTCCTGTTTGTGATCAACATTTTGCTCTTTTTTTCTTATTTTACCCATATCCTTTTATACTTTGATTTGTGACCAGTCTGTTCCTGAAAGTAGTTATTATTCACATGGTAAATCTTTCATTGCTTATACAAGTCCCATGTGCAGACAGGTCTTGAACTTTCTGAAGTCCTGTAGGCATCTCAATTTGCATAGCAAATGATTGATGGTGACAAAATGTGATGTCATATTGTTTTTCTTTGTCAAACAGTGTTCATACAAGAGTTTTGAGGAAAAATGTTTCAATTGAAAATAAACAAGAAAAAGTGTTTTAGTAACCATCTCAAAATAGTGCTTCAGTGCTGTTCTTACTGTTTTGATAATGGAATCCCAGAATTTAGCAGGAGACAATAAGTATTGCTTACAAAGAGAAAGTGCAGTGAATTTTACCCTGTAAAGTTTTGCAACAGGCGAATTCACCTTGATATCTATAGGAAGGGCAGATAAGGTCTTACAGCTACAAATCCTTACTCTAATGAAGATTTCAAAGAACTGGGAAGCCTGATGTTCTCAGTGGTTGGGAACAGCCTCCCAAACAGATACACTTTTATTAAAAATTGCAGCAATTTCTGTAAAAGTGTTGTACATGATTTAGGCCCCAGGGATGAAAACAATTTTCACCCAGTTTTATGAAACTACAAGCTTAAAATCATGATTATGGAAGTGTTTCAAGAAATATTTTTTTAAATAAAAAATTGTGTTACATCACTGTATAAATCCAAAGTGAACCTATATGCTGAATACTGTATACAGGTTTGATTCTGTCCTCCATGTCATAAAGATGGAAAATGTAGATAGCAAGGTGAAAAAAACATTAAAGTCATTTCACATTAGATACAAAGGATAAGGGAGAACCTTTAGGGCTATGGGCCAAGGCTGGGCAGAATGTCAGCCCACAGGTCAGGATCTGTTCAATGTATTCATCTTGTTCAACATATTCATCAATGACCTGGATGAGGGCACAGAATGCACTGTCAGCAAGTTTGCTGATGACACCAAGCTGGGTGGAGTGGCTGACACACCAGCAGGCTGTGCTGTCATTCAGTGGGACTTGGACAGGCTGGAGGGTTGGGCAGGAAGAAATTTAAAGAAATTCAACAAGGGCAAGTGTAGAGTCTTGCATCTGAGAAAGAACAACCCCAGGTATCAGTATAGGCTGGGGACTGTTGGAAGGCAGTGAAGGGGAAAAGGACCTGGGGGTCCTAGCTGATGGGAGGCTGACCATGAGCCAGCAAAGTGCTCTTGTGGCCAAGAGGGCCAATGCCATTCTGGGGTGTATTAAAAGGGGTGTGGCTAGTAGGTCTAGAGAGGTTCTCCTGCCCCTCTACTCTGCCCTGGTAAGGCTGCATTTGGAGTACTGTGTCCAGTTCTGGGCCCCCCAGTTCAAGAGGGACATAGAATTGCTTGAGAGAGTCCAGCGCAGAGCCACAAAGATGATAAGGGAGTGAAGCATCTCTCTTATGAGGAAAGACTGAGGGAGCTGGGGCTCTTTGCTTGGAGAAAAAGAGACTGAGAGGTGACCTTACCAATGTTTATAAATATATAAAGGGTGAGTGCCAGGAGGATGGAGCCAGGCTCTTCTCGATGATACCTGATGATAGGACAAGGGTCAATGGGTGCAAGCTGAGGCATAGGAAGTTCCATGTAAACATGAGGAGGAATTTTTTCACTGTGAGGGTGACAGACACTGGAACAGGCTGCCCAGGGGGGTTGTGGAGTCTCCCTCTCTGGAGATATTCAAAACCTGCCTGGAGGCGTTCCTGTGTGATCTGGTCTAGGTGATCCTGCTCTGGCAGGGGGGTTGGACTGGGTGATCTTTCTTGGTCCCTTCCAGCCCCTGATATTCTGTGATTCTATGATCCTGTGATCAGGATTGGTACTAGTGACAGTAAACAGGACTCCATCATCTTGGACTCGGAAAGTCTTTGAACCACAGATTGCTGGAGGTTGACAGATTATTCCGGAGAAAAATCTCTGTAACCTCCTCCTCCTATTCATATACTCAAAGCAGTCAATATCTGCCACTGCTAAAGACAGGGACAGCCCAGGACAACCATCCTTACATTATATTCTTAACATGAGAAAAAGATGGAGAAGGGATGACTCAGTCCCTTGACTGGGAACAGCATCAGCTGGACTACAATTCAGATGGAGAAGCTAGAATCATTTAAACAAGGTTCCAGATAGAAAAGACTGCCTTTATCCAACACTGATGCAGTAAAATGTTAATTTTGCATACTTTTAATGCTGAAGTAGTCAGTTGGTTTAACCAGGGTGAGGTGATTAACTAGAGTGTGAAAATGTACAAGAAAGGGAAGAAGAGCTTCTTAAGTTGTATAATGAAGTTATCCATCACATTGCCACACAGGACAGCTCTTCTACACCTCAGTATAAAAATTGGCTGGCTCTAGAGATATGATTTTACTTGAAGGTAAACAAATTAGTAACTCACTGAGATGTCTGTAAGTCCTTTTCGCAGAATCACAGAGCCACTTTTCTATACAAAGAATATTTACTACTAATTCAGTCTATCATAATCTCCACCTCCTCCTTTCCAAAGTCCACCTGTAAACAATTACTTCTTATTCTTCACATTAGTTAAATAACAGTTCCATGGCCTGGAGACTGAGAATCTCTAGATAACTCTGAGGTATCAAGATCTATCCAGAATGAGTTTACTATGACCTTCTTCAAACCAGAATGTCTAAACCCACGTATCTGGACAGTGGTTTTAAAATAGAGCAGGGTAGATTTAGATTGGATGTTAGGAAGAAGGTCTTCACTATGAGGGTGGTGGAACACTGAACCAGTGTGCCTGAGGAGGTGGTGGAGGCCCCATCCCTAGAGACATTCAAGGACAGGCTTGATGAGGCTCTGAGCAACCTGATCTAGTTGAAGATGTCCCTGCTCCTGGCAGGGGGGGGGTTGAACTAGATGACCTTTAGAAGTCCCTCCAAACACAAGGCATTCTATGATTCTATTCTGTGATGCTATTCTACCTGGTCCTAAGAAGGAAAGGAGGCAGGAAGTGATGTAGAGTAGGAAACAGGAGGTAATGACAACAAGGTGATTACCAAGCACCTCTTTTTTTTAAAGCAAAACTTCTCTTACCTTTCTTATCTCAAACGCACAAGTCATGTCTTTCCTGTAGCCCAAAACAGATATAAAAGTGAATAAATAAGTAAATAAATAAATGTAAATCCTTCACATTTAGCTAACAGAGCAGTAAGGCAGACATATAGAAAACACATATCCCCAGTAGGTAATTAGAATATTAATTATCTGTAGTATTCCAAACATTGGCTTGAGTATAAAGCCATAATTCTCAAATAGAATGTGTATGTTTATACATATTCTAGCAGCCACCTCTTTTTTTAAGAGGCTTCTCAGAAAGTCTCCTTGGGAGAGAAAATAAAATAAATTTTAAAAAAATATATTCTGAAGCAATCATGAAGAAAAAAATCTTGTGGTCCGTTAACTGTTCCCACAGAAATCAAATCAAGGGCAATTTCTAAATTTCTCCCAATTGTTTCATAAGCTTAAAGGAAGGATCCTTCATGAAAGGGAGAAGAGTGCTCTCTGAATCCAACTTAATCCTGACACCATCAGACTAAACATAGGCATGTCATTTGAGCAAGTATTGGAACTTTCACATACAAGGGAAATGTCATCCTTTGTTATTGAGAGGATGCTGGTCTACAGTGTATTGAAACTTTTGTACATTCTGCTGCAAAGTCGCAAAGACAGAGGCATCACCTCTGTGCTTCCAATTGATAACTGTAGTGTCTCACTTGTCTAAAAATGACAGTATCTCAAAATCTGCTTCTTGATACTCAAAAGATGAGAAGGGACCACAACATGTGCTCCACCAGGAGGCCCAAATGCTAGGAAAGTTTCCAGAGTAGTCTTTTCAAATGACAGTAAAAATCTCAGAATTATGACTGAGCCTTCCAAAGTCACAACAAATGCTATCTGACCAGGAAAGGGGTGGTAAACAAGAGAAGGTTAGTTCAATGGTTGTTCAGGATTGTAAGGATTCTAGAAACTCTGATGAAAAGGAAGTCTTGATTGCAGAGTCTGATCCAACTGTCAGAGGAGGCAATTTACACTGACAAAATACTCTTTAACTGCACAAGGTGAAATGTATCATTCCTATCACAATGGAGCGGGCAGGTTTGGGAGCTGTTTATGTCACGCAATGAACAGAAAATTAGTGCCAAAATTCTGTGGGTGGCTTATCAAAGTCTTAATTGAACAACTTTCTGCTTTTGGTGGTAACAATTCCGGTCAAGATATTAAACCATATTGCAGTGGAGGAACTGAATGTGCTCTTGCCCAAAAAGTACAATGTGTCTGTCCCAGTCCTCACCTAGATTCATAGGAGTCAAATGTTCTTGATGTTGAAATGTTGTAAATATAGATGCCATCTGATATTAGGTACTGTTAATGAGAATTTCCAAAGAACAGTTATTCACATTTAAATGGATTTAAAGCTACTCAAAGGCTTTTCTGTTTTCTTGCAATTTTAAAGTACAGTCTTGCTTTTTGCAAAAGCAGTTTAATGCAGCTATTAATAAACGTGCAAAAGAATTTATCTATTTAAAGAAACTGGAATCTGTAGAATGGTATTATATGTGTCTGGAGAAATCAAGGTCTAATGTTCATGGACTACATAACCAAATGATCCATAACAATACTTGGATCAACAGTTGAGAATAAGCCTCTATTTTTACAAATCCTGAGTAAAAGAATGTGAGTGCAGGTGAAAGTAGTCAGAAGTGTCCTTTATCTGATCTAGGTGCCAGGTTGGTATAGATACATCCCATGCTGCTATGACTTATTAAAAAACAAAACAAAACAAACCAAGCCTAAATTGCAGTAAGAATTCAAGAGATTTTCCCAAACCTCCCTTCTAGGAGTTCTCCATTATCTCTGAAGTGGGCAAATAGATCTTTGTCTAAAGTATTGGATTCAGATTAACAACAAAGATTTAGAGGATTTAACCACAGAGGCATCAAGTGTTAGAAAAGACAAAAATCCAATTTCTATTTTTAGGTCTTCTAGTTAGGTGCGTATCATTAACCTAATCTAATTTGTTCCCATTCCCAGCTGCTACCAGAAAGATGTCAGTAAAGGTGCAAAAGAAGTTCTGATTCTTTTTTTTTCTTCTAGCTACTTACTGGGCATTTCTAAGTTTTGAAGCATTTTCAACTACACCATGTCAGTTTTTAACAACTGGAATGAGATTTTGCTTGGCTTTTTTCTGGTTTAGAGCAGACTTTATTTTCAATGTAAGATTAAAATTTTCTGAAAAATTCCATTAAAATTATTAAATAATTCCATTAAAATAATTAATTAGAATAATTTTTTAATTAGTTACATTCTAAAACTTCTAGAAAAGTATTTTGGATGAAAAATGATCTTTTCCTTACATATGTATGTGTGCATATGTACATATATTTGTTTAAAATCTCTCAATTATGTCTGAATTTCAGAAAATAGAACTGCTATTCTGCTCCACACCTTTCCACTCCACCTTTCTTCTGTCCTTGTTCAGGCCCTGTAAATTTCTACAGCATGTTTGCGCACTCAGTATAACTGGTGAAAATGAGACTACATATATGTGGATTTAAGTGAAAAGTGCCCTGAAGGGATCAGTTCTGTTCTATCTTGACTCTCAAGGTTTCTGATGTGTTAAAAAAAAAAAAAAAAAAAAAAAAAAAACCACCCAACCTGTTAGAATTTCCACTTTGAAATTGAAATCTGAATGTTTTGACTGAGGGACATTTATTGATGCATGTTCAATCTGACTCACAGAAGACTTGAGTTCAGGTTCTTATCCTGCTGCTTTAGACCTGAATCTTTCATCACAAATTACTCTGACTTAAATGCATCAGGGAACACACAGCAAGAGGTTTTTTTTCTAGACCAACTGCCTTAGTCAATTAAGACCAATTCTTACTTTATTTTTGTAGCTGTTAAATCTCTAAATGACATTTCCTTCCTAAACGTGACTTTATACATCCCTTTCTGAAAATGTTGGCACGAGGAAATGAGTTCCATCCTTTGATACATAAAAGAGTTAAGAGCTTTCTCCAAAAGGTGACCTAGTCAAAGAGATGCTGAGCATTGGTTGCTACTGACCAGAGTGGAAGCTGCTGATGCTCAGAAATTCTGGAAAACTTATTTAAGTTCCTAAATAAGTATTTTGACTCCTGGTTTGGTTCAACAGCTAAAAAAAGAATTAACACTGACAGATTCCCAAGGAGATATTGCTGCTGGAAGAACAATTTCCTCTAAACTGGTTAACAAAGTTCAAATATATCTGTCTTCAATGGAAGTTTTAAAAACAAGACCATGAGCAGTGTGTTGGGGTAAATATCCCCAATAATCTTGGCAGTCAAGAAAGGAGAAAGAAAAGTTGAATCTGGAAGAAATATGGAAATGGCTATTCTGAAACAGAACTACAGTCTATCCATCAAGTATCCTAATATTGACCAGTACCATCTGCTGCAGAGAAAGACTAAAAAACCCTCTCTTAAAGCAGCTCAAGTTCAGCAGTCAGCTCATGCCCTAAGACATGATGGTTTATATCTTCACAAATCTTGGATGTAGATAAAGTGAAAGGAAACTTTCTGGGCACTTTATTTACTCATAGAATTACCCTTCTTTTCTGTAATCCTACTAATTGAAGCTTCTAAGTACTTAGGTATAAAGCTGGACTGCTATTTATGTGTTAAAAAGTGTTCTGAGACAGGCAGTTTTACCACATTACCATTTTACTCATTTCATCCATTGCAAACTTTATTTATGAAGTTAAATCCAGTAGAGGAAACAAAATCAAATTGGTTACATACAGGGAAGCCATACCACTTACACAGATCTATATAGTACTATCATAAACCTTTCCTTTCAAAGAAAAGAAAAATAATGGGCTTACACAGCACCTTTGATGGGATTCAGCTGTACTGGGACATGGTTCTGCAATGCACATGTAGAAGTAGGAGAGGTGTTTAGTGTGTATGTCCTAGGCCTTCATCTGTCTTGATATTTCTCACTATAACGTTTTGGGGTTTTTTTTAACATCTTCTTGGAAACTCCTTCCAAACTTTATTTCTGTCTAGCTTCTATATTAGTCTGTGTTTAGTTGCCCTTAGCACTTACTCTGCAGTGTGATCGCTACTTGGGAATGCCGTCGTTTGCTTAAAGGTACGTTCTTTGAACATGATTTTGAAGATAAAAAATATTCTCATTCAACTTTGCAGAGCATTTCAAAATAGCTTCCAGATCTAAAGTAATGAACAATTACTCTCCTTAGTGGAATTCACTAATTGCATGATTCATATGTAACATGAGATCCATTCTTTATTTGTATTGTTACGACTGACTTTATTTTTCCCAGTTCTATGTATAAAATTTTCAATTGTAAATTATACTATTGAACAAATTTACCTTGGCACATGCACTTCCACACAAATAACAAAACTACAAAAAGGAAAAGTGGCATTCAAAATAGAAGTTTTTATTGTCCTGTTTCTTGGTGAGTTTCACATGGATTTTTTTAATGCAACCGAGGCAAGACAAAAGTAAATTCATATGGATTGGTAAAAGAAAGACATAAAATGAAGAGGGAATTGGGACTGGGCTCCTCAACTGCAGTTTTAATGACTGTATTTTTATAAATTCAAAGGTTAACTCTGCTTGTCTCTTTTGGCAATTCAGACGTGCTATAAGCTGGTCTGAGTGATTTTAAGTTCTCTAAACTGCAGGTGAGCAATGCTGGCATTGTTTAACTAGGAAGTCACAGTGCTTTGCAATTCCGGGGCGGGGGAAGAAATAACAACAACAACAGGTTAGAGAACCTTATTAATTTCTCGGTGATTACTGAAACCCAGATTAAGCTAGGTCTTTTGAAATAAATTTCTTGCCTTAAATAGGAAAAAAAAAAAAATACACCTTTGGTTTTGTTTCTCCTCTCACACAAAAGGCAACCATTACATGACTCACAGTTTGCTCAGAAAACGCTATTTAAGGTAACATATCTCAAGGACTGGCATTACATTGACCAGAGGAACAAGCTGCCCTCCCAGTCTTCCTGTGATTCTCTCAGGAGTGACTGTGGTACTAGAATCTGCCTTTTCCCAGTAATGTACTTAAAAAAAGAAAAATTGTTTAAATAGGAAAAAAATTAGATTCATACATCTTACTTATATTTGTGTAGTCTTCTACATCTATCCATAGTTTTTTTTTTCTTTTTCAGATCATCTCAGTTTTTTTCTCTGCTATGCTTTCTCTTTCAAATTTTTAAGTTTCATGAAAGAGTAGTCAGCTGGGATTGCCGCTTCCAGAAAGTCATCCTCCTAAATGCTCAGTGAGACTAGAAAGCACTGTCTGAGGCCCAGGAGATGACAGAGATAGATCTTTCTTTACACATTAGTGTAAAGCAGCTAACTGTCTTTAAGAAAACTTGATGCAAAACTGCAAGTCAACAGTCCCACAGGGAGCCACAAAATAGATTTGGCAGCTAAAAGTTTTAATTATTGGCTAAAGCTAGAAGTGAGCAAAAAAAAAGCAAGGGTCCAGCTGAGCTCCCGCTGTTTTCTGGGCAAGTCCAGGGGTTGCCTACATTTTGGTAATGCCGGAAAGGAACAGATTTTCTCGCACATGTCCCAGTCAGAATTCTTCATTTGGCTGACTACAGGCAGCTGGCAGCTCGCATGACTACCTGGCCAAATTTGCACTAGGTGTCCTTTTGCAGCTTGAGTGAGATGAGTGCTAGAGTAACTGGAAATGGCTGTGGTGCCATGGTCTGTCATTGATCTTTGGCTCCATCATATCAACGCACCTGAAATTTCCTCTAGGTGATGGATGGTCAGCCACAGTAACCAGCTTCACCAATTGTCTCCACTGGCTTTACTGCATCCCTGACCATGCTGGGTTTGGCCATGGCACTAACATTTTCTTTGTTCCTGGATAAGCAGCTCTCATCCTGCTCTGTTCTGCTTCCACATGAACAATAGTCTGGCATGGGAACAGAGCACACCTGGGAGCCTTGTGCAAGGCTTGAAATGTCATCCAGATCATGCTCTCTATGGACACATGCAGCTGCAGGTATCTGCTCTTTATCTTTTACCTCCCATAGTTGTCTCTGGATATGGGCAAAAACAAGAAATGGAGTCATCCTCTCAAGGAAAGCTCTTCCTTCAACATTAATGAGGATTTTGACAAAACCCCTCAGCTCCCATTTTCTGTCTCCTTAGGGCTGGTGGTTCTATCTGCTATGAAGTCAGATGCTTGGAAAAAGAGGAGTGTTAACTGGAAAATACAATGCAGATGAAACATAGCACCTTACAACAAACATGACTACATTTTCTACCTTGACTGGACAGACTTTTTGCAAACCTAAAAATTAGGTACATGAGGGTACTTATTTTTAACTTTGTTAATCATATTTAACTTGGCCTGACATGTATTTTCTACTTTCTAAACAATTTATCCTGGATTTACCCAGCTTTCATCTGAAGACAACATTCTGACTCGTTTTTTACTGCAGCTCTTCTATATTACTGCAGTTCAACCATTTCACCACAGGTTGAGAGAGAGCAAGCTTTTTAGTTCAAATATTTACTGATTAAAAAAAAAAAAAAAAAGGAGGAAAAAAAAAATCCTTGTGTTCCTTTATTAGACAAACAGCCCTTCTGAGAGAAACAGAATCATAGAATCACAGAATAATTGTGGTTGGAAAGGACCTTGTAGATCACCGAGTCCAACCCCACCTACAAGAATAAAGAACACCTAAAAACCACCTAACTACTCTTGAAAAAGATCTTTTAACTGCATAGTCCTCAGAAGAGAGAAAAGTTTTCAAATGCTTGTAAACAATGGATTGGAATAATTGTTGGACAAACATTTAGTAAGAAGTATGGCCTTTTTTATACAGAATTGATTTGAATCCGACTGAAGATCACAGGTGCTAATTTGGTAGATGTGAGTCTGTTATGAATATTTGCCCCAATTCAAACTGTCTTTTACAGTCTGCAGTCCCAGATTAAAGGATTGTCATGGTTAGACTATTGCCCTTATTAAACACAGTTCTTTAGCAAAATCTGAGTCGTACTGGTGTTTTTAGTCTTGTAGTATATTTATTACATGCAGTTTAAAAAAAAAAAAGAGTTATATAACAGATGTATTGTAAGCTAATGTATTTCTGCAATTGCAATCTACTGTGGATCTTTCCATTTCTCAGTGACACACATACACATCCAACCTCATATATGTATGGTGCAGAATTACTGCATAAAACTATAAAAAAAAAGAGTTACATTTTCATGAACTAACATCAATATTAAATATTCAAAGGTTCTTATGGTATCTATGATTTTGAATGACCAAGGGAAAAAAAAAAGGGCAGACAGGGTAAAGCTGCATTTGTCTCTGTGGCATTAATGTAATTATTTTACTGTCTCAGTGTAACACATTTTAAACATGGAAAAAATGTTAACATGCTAATAAGAAAATTATCGGTGAGCAGTGAAAATATGTACCCATTGGAAAATATTCTAATTAGTCTTCTATAGAGTATTTTCTATCTTCCCTTGGAATATAGTCCCTTCATACGGTATGGACCCTTCTCTGTATCCTTTCCCTCTCTGTGTGTGTGCATGTGTACATACAAGTGAACAAACACGGATGTGCATGAATGTACATGTGTCAATAATCATGGTTCCGCTATTTCTAAACTTTCTGCACTGAGGAATAACATATATATTATATATTATTTCTCAACAGTGATTATTTATAATAAGCAGCCATTGTGCAAAGGTTAGAAGTTAACCTTTATCTCCATGGTATGATGACTGCGGGTCTATGATCTGCTTTCACAGCCTAGGTACAATCAGAAGCATGTATGTATAGATTGAGTTTACAGAGGTGAAGGAAGAGCTGCTCATAACAGAGCACCACTGCTAAAAAAAATCCAACTAGTAACAACCGTTCAGCTTATACATATTTAACACTTTACTGTTGTTGAGTCATGCTGCATTATAAAATCACCTTGTAAATCAGAAAATTGTGATGGTTTAAACATTTTTATTTTAAAAAACCTCTGTTCATAAACTACAGGCCAAGTATTAAGGTGTTTATTCATAGAGTCAGGTCATAACTGAGCATTAGCTAGAATACTACCTCAGACTACTACCCACAAAAGCTGAAGGCATGCTGTGACTGAGATGCTCAGCACCTTCCAAAGCCATGTGGGTGTTCCAGTTGCCATGATTAGCCCAAAC